>JBBLXU010004134.1:0-24774 GCA_037893425.1 Campoplex nolae
TGGTGTTTATAATCACCATTCTCCGATGGTGTTTATTAGGGTGTGCGGAAAAAAGGCGATATTTTTTTTTCGCTTGCATCCACCGAAAAAAGTTGAGTTATGGTAAAAAAAGAAGCATGTTACAAGGAGAGCTCAAAATTAAATTATTTCGCGAAGCGCATTGCATTTGAAGATTTTCCATAAGAATAACACAGGAAAATAATGTGGTCTCTGAACATTGTGTTACAACTCTTGAGGAAAAAATTGCACAGAAATGTCACTAACATAATTTTGTAGAGAACTGAATTCCCTACAAAAAAAGTCCTTACGAGTAATACGCTCAGAACAATCGTTCTATTGTTATAGCGGTTTGAAGTTGGATGGATGGAAAAAATTTATTCAATAGGCTATCACGCTTAAATTTTTGCTCAACGGAAAGAAATTTAACTTTTTTTAATTAAAACTTTTTAAAAAAAATCGTAACGGATTTTATAAAAAACGAAATTGAAGCTTGAGTTTTGCCTTTTCAAGAACCGATCAAAGAAATTGGAAAAAAAATTTCATCTGAAAACGCGGTCGCTCTGTAAAAAGGAAAAAAAAAGACAAAAAATGGTCGTTTTCAAAATGACGTCCTAGTCGTAAAAAAAATCGCAAAAAATTTTCAAAAAAAGCAAAATAAAATAGGATTTCTCCCCTTTAAAATGCCGTTTATTAAATAAATTTATCTATGTTATCGACGGAATAACATGAAAAAGAGTGTGGGAACTTTTTCCGACTTTTGTCCGGAAACTTTCCGACTTTTGTTCTAATCTATTCAGTTGAATTATTGTATCGAATCATTTATTGATTACGAAATTCGTGACCAATATTGTAGCGTTAATAGTGGTGCAAGGCGAGCGGAAACGTGCAACCTGCTTGCCGAGCACACCGGGCGAATCTCTCACCGCTCAGTAAACCGATGTTCAGTAAAATCGACCGATTAATTTCCGGGATATCATCGAAAGACGGCTTTTGTTTTAAGAACTGATAATTGCGCTTATAATTGTCACATAAAACAAATCAGAGTAATTTTTTTATGATATCAGGACTAGACTAGGCTTATTCGAAAGCTGACAAAAGGGCATACCCAAATAAGCATACTAACATTGCCCCCGACGAGATTCCAAATGACTCTTGGTCTTTAGTATCTTCACCAAACAGAGAACATTCACTGAAAGTTTCAGACTTATAGCGCCTTTATTTTTCGAGTGAAGAGAAAAACTGTAATTTTTAGTTTTTCTTCTTTCTACAATCATATTCATGATAGGATCAAATCAATTATTTTTTCCATAGTGACCAACAAGACGCACATAATTAGTTTTTCTTGAACTTCTATGGACGGTGTTTAGAAAAGTCGGTAGTTCTCCGAGCTCTCGCGAGAGGCCCTCAGTCGACGGTCGGTCTCTCGCGTGGGCTCGGCATCACTGCCGGTGGCTACTCGCTTCTCCCTTCCTTCGTGCTCCTCTTCGTGCTCACCGGCGTCTTGCCGGCGTGCTCTCTTGCTTCCCAGACTTTCTTCGAGCAACAAAAGTGTGTCCTTCGCTTTCACAATCTTTCCGTGACGAATTAATCTCATTTCTCTCAAATTCTCACCGATTTACAACCGGGTTGACTCGCGATTTCTGAGTACGTTCGTGATCTGTTTTCAATCAACTTTCGTTATCAATTTCGGAATTCTTCGTGAACATTCTTTGGCTACTTCGAATCTTGGTAACCGCGTGCCGATATCCGTCATTTTTTCCTACGGTCGTGCTTCGAATCAAGTTAAACATTTATTAATTAGAATAAAGACTGACCATTATATTTTGTTACACACGAATTTTTGTGTTGACTTCAATATATTTTCCTTTCGTTTCCTTCTTCTCGAATATTCAAAATCCCTTTAGCAAACCAGGATTTCGTCCTCTTCAAAAAAATACAGATGGAGTAATAAAATCAATGAAAAAAAACGAAACAAAACTTAAAATTCGCAGTTTTGAGGTTGTCACCACCTCGCAAAATCAATTAATTTCCCACACTGGCACCCAAAACCTCACATTCATTCCAAACTCTTTTCCACACACGAAACTTCACCGCTCAGCATCCTTATCTCAATTCTCACTTATCGCTAACCAGTCAGCACCTTCTATGTCCCGCAATCTCCATTGAGCCACGGTTCGTCTCCACTTAATCTCCCACTGAACGACACCTCTCCAGCGCTGCATCCGGTCAAAGGGAGTTCATCACCATCATTCGAACCGCAAACAAGTGCACTCTCCCAAATCAGTAGATAATAAAACCAGTAATTAACTTCATTTCTTTTATTATTTATTTATTGAACCTGCTCCGAATCATCGCAAACTCCGACTTACTTAATCATTACATTGGTGTGAGGAGTGCGATACGAACTTGAACACGCGCTATTTGCGGAAATAAAAATCGCGAATTTTTTTTTCTTTCTCTTCTCTCGCTGTTTTGTGCGCGTGTTTCTCTTCTCCTTCCTTTCTTAAATTATTCAAACAGAGCTTGAGTTAAAAGTGATTCATTAAAGCACAAAAGAGCAATAAGTTGAAACAAAACCGAGTCACCTCAAAAAACAAAAGGGAACCCTGGCGGATGGACCAACCAGCTTTCTGGTATGTTTTGAACAAATCACACACCACAAAATCATAGTTGGGAAACGCTGCACTGGACCGAAAGTCAAAATTTGCAACCACCAATTCGTAGTAAAGTAAACTCCATTTATACGACGGAAAATTCTTAGTCGTAATAATTCAAATTAATTTAAAAAAAGCCGGATCTTCTAAGTGAGGTTCGAACCCGAGACTCTCGCAGCTTGAGTCTGGTGTGCTATCCACTACACTACCAGACATCTTGTATTCCGGAAGCAACAAAACTTGTATATAAATTTGAATCGCGGTTTATATATAAGTTCCGTTATTTTTTCGATACAAGATGACTGGTAGGGTAGTGGATAACGCACCAGACTCAAACTCCGAGAGTCCAGGGTCCGAGTCTCTCTCAGATGATACATTTTTTTCTCGACTTTAGCGATTGTAATGATCGAAATTGGTCGAAACGACTACGAATCCATGGTTGACAAATTTTTTTTCTAAACGGTTATATATAAATTTGAATCGCGGTTTGTATATGAGTCCCGTTATTCCTTGGATACAAGATGACTGGTAGCGTAGTGGATAGCGCACCAGAGTCCGCGACTGCAACGCGTAGCGAACACACGTGCCGCCTTTGGTTCCGCTAAATATCGGGTATTTACCGCGAAGTTACTAATAAAAAAAGACCACAATTAGTCCAGAACCAGAGCTAAATAGAAGAAGTCACGATAATCGTTTTCATCTCAACCTGAGTACACCCTCCTTCTTACGGTGAATGAAAAAATAGTGCAAAAGAAAAGGCTCTCCCCACGGCAACGTGGCGGGAGCACGCTCACAATGGCCCCAAGTGCGTAGCGACAAATGTCGCCTACGGAATCACCCAAAAATAAAAGTCTTAATACAGGGTCAAATGAAGCCAAAATACCCAAATGAAGTTCCTCGCAGATCGATAAACTATATAGACAAGCCCTCAATGAGGCCAAAATGTCGAAACATAACCCCAAATGTGTACCCAACATCGCAATTGCGCGAAACAATAAAAAAGAAGCATTAGCAGCGCCATCTCTGAGAACATCCAATCAAATCAATACCGAAGGAGCAACCGGTTGGGAAAAACCCAAAAAAACTTACTGACAGAAACAACACCAAAATGCTAACCAATCAACGCCCTCTTGCAGCAACGACTCATTCGACGCTCTCTCGGACACGAGCGACATGGAGGAGGAAACCGCTGTTAATATGGCGCCCCCTACCAAAAGCAGACAGGCACGTCCCCCGCCTATATACTCGAAAGACGCAACGCTCATCGACATCATTACTCTTCTGAGAGAAAACAACATCAACAAACCGCACTTTACAATATTCCAAAGTGATCAAATAAACCACACGATACAAGCGGCAAACACCGAGGCCTACAACGCAATCATAACATGTCTGAAAAACAAAATACAATTTTACACGTATACGCCAAAGGACATCAAACCAAAATCCTTTGTAATTAAAGGTATAAAAGGACACTTCTCAGAAGAAGAAATTCTTGACAAAATCAAAAGTATCACATTTCAAACCTTGAGATCCTCCACTTCTCCAAAATGAAATTTGACAGGAACAATACAGAACGATTCCATTTCTCGAAAAAATGATTCAAGATCGAGCTGTCTTGTCAAAACAACTGGAAACGTTGAAAACCACGTCGTCGGGGAGCCCTACGTCATCGAACCAAATCGCTCAGCTCAAAGAGTATCTCGATCTGCGTAACGCTCAAATCGCAGATCTCCAACGGGAAATCATGGAATCGGACCAAGAAAATCGTAGCACGGCTCTTCTCAATAATATCCAGTCGATGGGTGATGCGAAAACAGTTGTTGAATCGTTGTTCGAAACAATCGCTGCCGATCACAAAAAAAATATAGCCAAGAGCCAGGAATTAGAAAACAAATACGCCGAATTGATGGAAAAATATGACTCAGCTTTATTGAAAAATCGTCAATACGAACCTCGCCAACAGCCTCAAGAAAGAATCAAGGAACTGGAGGAAGAATTGGAGTTGTACAAAGAAAAGTGCGAAGATCTCGAGGATAAGCTCTCGATGACTGAGACTTCGCCAGTAAAGAAAAATCGCAATAAAAAACTCAACGCTGCACAACAAATGCAGCACATGTCCGATCCACAAGACTTTGACAATTCGTATTTCCATACTACTGATAACAGTTTCAGCGAGATCGACGATGCGAATAACCCCGATTGGAAGCAAACTCCTCGTTACAGACGTATCCAAAAAGCACGCTTTTCGAACAATCGTAGTGCCGAATCGGTGGCTAGAGAGAAACGTTCGTTCGACGGAATAATCAAATGTTCGTGCCAGTGTTCAAAAAGCGAGTGTATAACACGCTTGTGTACGTGTCGAAAAAATGAAACAAGTTGTTCCAACTGTAACTGCAATCCTGATGAGCTCTGTAAAAATCGGAATGAAGCAGATGCTAATGCCAAAAAATTATTCACCGATATCAATGACGAGAATAAAGCTGACAACGAAGACCGCACTAAAAGAGCCATCGCGGACGACAACATTCTTCGAAACATGAGATAAGTCGACAAACAGAATTTTCGAAATTGCGGATTATCAAACTAAACCTTTAATATTGACGGGCGAAATGCGTGGATGGATGAGTGAGTGCATGTGTGTCGAGTGCTGAAAATGTGCGGTGTGCCGTATGTTGCGAATCTTTGACCGGACATAAAATTGTCAAGCATATTTAAAATATATACGTATACAATATACCTAACACGAAAATGTGACTTGTAAATCCGCCAGGGAATAATACAAAAACAGAACGAATTTAAAAAAAAACGCACTAACGTCAAATTCAGTTCGAACAGACAACAAAACTGCAAAAGGAAGTAATAACGAGACAGAGGAAAGACGGCTGCATCGACTATTAGCCAAAACATCGAATGAATTTAAAATTCCGAATACTGCTGGCAATGTAAGTAAATATTCATTACTATTTCAAAAATAATAATAATTATGAAGAAGGCTTGCCAGATAAAAGAAGTGAAGCAACGAAGTCACCCACATACACTGTGACGTGACATTTCGCCCCGTCATCCACACGAATCGGTGTCGACCAGTGGCCCGATATGCGGCCCATTTGACGTCGCAAATCGTCTCGACTGGCAGACTCGGGGGAAGACGCAATTATCGCCGTACCGTTAATTAATTAGTGTTAAGTTTATTTTATTTGTATCATAGCGTTTCTTAGTCCAGCCAGCTACCTCACACTACCTATAAGTCGAGAGACCTACCTACGAAATGCATTATGCGGTGCGTTACCTTCACCGACCAAACTCAAGACGAATGTTCACTAGTTAATTGTTGAGTCAAATTACCTTAGAATACGATCTGTACCTTTCCGTCTCTATTGTGAGGAGGCGTCCGCACGCCCTACCTACAAATTGGCGGTTCTATCGGTGGAGTTTTCGCCCGCATTACGGGGATTGGGCTCCGAACAACCGAGCTCAATCCGGTGGACGAACGAAGGTACACGGCGGAATAGGGCCTGATTGAGGGCCACCCGTGACCTTCTCACCGCTGCAGCCAAAAGCTGCCCGTGCACCGTCGTCCACTCGGAGCCTACAGTCCGTTCACTACGGCGCCTCGTCCAGTGGGGCTCGGGATATTTTCCGAGGGCCAGGGTGTTGAAATTTGCCTGGCGTTTTTTTGTGGGCCCACCGTGGTTCTAAGGGACGCCTCGAATTATAAGGGAGGCCTCCTTCTCGCTCTATGAAATCGTCGGCCGAGTCCCCGAGAGGAAAAGCATCCGAGTGTCGACCTTAAACCGTGTGCGGGGCGGGACCTTGGTCGGTGGAATCGCCAGTTTTAACGGTAAGAGCCAATCTCCAGGTCACGTGAGAAAATAATTAGTCTCACGCGTGAAATATTTTCATAATTCCCGCGAGAAGCGCGGCGTAGCAAACGACTTGAGTAGTTCGCGCTCAGGGCGTGAGAGCCTTGCGGGGGGTCGGAAGTGGTGGGGAGAGAGCCGAAAATCGGACTTGTCCTGCCAAGAGCGATGCCTCATTAGTCGACTCGCTTGGAAGACGGCGAACTGAACGGTACTACGGAAGAATTTCTGAAAGAGAAAATAAAATAATATTAATAATAATAATAAAGCATTAAAAAGGATCGGAAATCCAAATTGACGATCGTTAAAGCTCAAAGACAGAATTAAAGTACACACAGGACAAGGAAAAGTGATCTCCTACAAAAAAGCACCAGAAATAATCGAACCCGGAACCTGCTCCGGAGCCACAAGCAAGTCAAAGGAAAGCAAGCCACTTGAAGGTTAGACAAACACGTGGCGGAGTGTTTCCCGAACGGAGGTTGGTACAGATCTACCGATAAAACCAGAAAACGGGTATAAAAACGAATTTCAAACAAAAGGTATAGATAACATATGAATATATTTCTGTAAGCAATGAATAAAGACTCAGAGTTTAGTATAAGAGACGACCCCCCTAGTCCAGGGGGAGACAATTTAGTAGACTTAGATAGGGAAGCGATCAGGGAAGTAATACTAGGATCTCAACCCAATCCAAAAGAGGAAACAAACCCAAAAAAGAGAAAAATCGAAGATTTAAAAATTATAGACAGAAAAGAGAAGAAGCGGGAGGAAGCCAACGCCAAAGAAGGCAATAAGGAAAACCTTATCGCAGCCTGGGCGGACTTAGCTAAACACTCCCCGCAACATAAAAACAGATATTCATCGAAAAGCCAGGCTCCATATACAGTTATGGTAACAAGTAATAATAGGGAAACAAAAATAAATTTTCCGAATAACCCCCCGAACGTGAGTAAGGAGGGAGCAGTGGGAAACATACACCCCATGATTCTAGGGAAAAAGATAAAGCAAAAAGTCAAAGATATCATCGAAATAAAAAGGAAAGGGAGGAACCTAATTGAAATAACCTTTTCAAACTATTAGTCGGCGAACCTTCCAGTAAGCACACAAAGCGCATCTCTCCCGAACGAATGGAAGGCCTACATCCCCGACTCTCGTGTAGCAAGAATCGGTGTAGCAAACGATGTGGACCCGTCTCTTTCAGTTGAGGAAATACTGGAAGGTATCGAGTGGAGGTGCGAACCGACTCGAATTCTTAAGATAGCGAGAATAAACAGGAGATCTCTAACGGGAGATGGAACCAACTCCATAGTAACCCCCTCTCACTCCGTCAAAATATTTTTCGAAGGCTCAATTTTACCAGAAAACATAATTATATACAAAACCAGAGTTTGGCTAAAACCTTATGAGTATAGAATCAACAAATGCGAAAAATGTCATAGGTTCGGGCACCTGGAAAAGCAATGCCGGGGGAAAGATAGATGCAACAACTGCGGGGGAGCCCACCCAGCGGAAGAATGCAGATGTCTGACACCAACATGTGCCAACTGCGGTGGAAATCATAAAGCCTCGGACCCCAACTGTAACGAGCTGATCAAACAAAAAATAATCCATAAAATTATGGCTTATGAAAACGTGGATAAAGAGGAAGCAATCAAGATCATGCAAAAAGAGAAGATCCATACACTATACAGAGCGGAAACATGGTTCCAAAGACAAAAGGAATCTACAAGGGATCAGGACCGGAATGAATGGTTAGTTCCTAACAGTTACACTTCGGCTCTAGACCCAACAGACTTTCCATACTTAACAAACAACACACCAACACAACGCAATAGAGAAGAGAGCACCGAAAAACAACTCAGAAAAACGATAAAAACAAGAAGGAAAATACCAAAAATAACAAATCCACAAAAAGAAAGAACTGAACAAACCCAAGAAGAAACAAAAAAACTAAAGAAAATAGTATCACACTAGACCAGGATAAAAGCAAGGTACAAGAACAAAACGAGGAGTTCCACATTCCAACTCGCGAGAAGAACGAAAAGCACCCAACACCAGGAGAACTCGGGCTTAACCTCCCACCAATACTTATAGAAGAAGAGACAAACATGGTATCACCCGAATCAACAGTCCTGTACACGACAGAAGAAAACAATATGGACACATCAACAGCAAACACGACAGAACAGGATCAGGATCAACAGTGTGATCCGTGAGGACGTGAGTCCCCGCTTTTCCCTCTCGCCCCCAGGATCAACTTTCAGACCCTAGATCCGGATACAAAGTCACAGACTCAGCTGTCGTGAGTGTAAAGATAACAATAGGGCAGTGGAACGCAAGAAGCATAGTGGGCAAATCCCACGAACTTCCAACATCACAGAGGGACGAGATATTATTCTGTTATCGGAGACTTGGCTTAAAAAAGACCTTAATCTTAAAATGACAGGATTCGAGGTAATAAGAAAAGATAGAGACGGACTACAAATTGGTGGGGGAGTGGCAATCGGTATAAGAAGGGGAATAAAATTCCGAACGATAACCCTAGCGAACAACTTCATAAAACACAGAGAAATAGAAATAATAGCAGTTGAAATACAAACGCAAGGCCCAAAAAATTTAATAATAGCTAGTATATATAGAAACCCGGTAACAATAACAAGCGTACAAACCTGGAACACACTCTTCAACTCGCTCACGAGTATCCCGAACACCAACTTCATAATCGGAGGAGACTTCAACGCTCACTCTCCAGTTTGGGGTGGCAGACAATGGAACGCAAATGGGAGAAACCTCAACAAAGCTATAAAGAACTTCGACTGTACCCTGATCAACGATGGATCACCGACGTACTTTAACCACTCCTCAGACCACTCAGCTATAGACCTCAACATAGTAAACTCAAGCTTGGCCTTAGCATGCTCTTGGGAAACCACGAATGACTTGCACGGTAGTGACCATGTACTAATAAATATCACCATAGCTGAACAAACATGCAAAAACAAACCAAACAGACCCGGGGTGAACACCAACAAGACCGACTGGGAAAGATTAAAAAAAAAAAACCTAGAAGATGACTTTCCCAGCAAACATTGCAACAGAAGAAACAATTATTAGTACATACGCTCACACGTGCGAAAAAATTCAGTCATCTCTTATAAGCTCTGGCACGAAGATTAAGGGGATCTCAGAGCAACCATAAACCAAAAAACACTAAGCATAAAGTTTGGTGGAATGAAAAATGTGAAAAAGCCATAAAAGAAAGGCAAGAAGCTTTTAAATGATATCTAGCGGAAAAAAACGGAAGGAATCTAAGAATATGGTCAGAAATAGACAAAAAGACTAAAATTACACTCAAAAACGAAAAAAGATCCTCATTCAGAAACTTTGCGGAAACAATATTGGTAGACATGCCAATAAAACTCATATGGAACAAAATCAGACTCTTCAATGGCATAAATACAACTCCTAACCCCACGGCCAAAGAAAACATCTTAAAGCGAGCACAAGAGCAAATCAACAAAATAGCCCCTCCTTCTTGCTACCAACAGGCTCTAATCCCCTTGGAAGGGGCAAGAAGGAAAAATATAACAAGCAATATATAGTTCCCATGCACAACAGATGAAATTAATATAATTTCAAGTAACTTGAAGCCTAGATCAGCTGGGGGCAGAGACCTCATCACGAACGCTGTATTGGAAGCATTACCGGAGAACATAATAGTCTTCCTCGTGAAAATCTTCAATAAAATTCTAGCCTCAGAACTGACTCTGAGCCAGTGGAATCTATACGATATCTGTTTGATACCAAAGAATAAAAAAGGATTCCGCCCAATCTCACTAGCATCATGCTACTTAAAGCTGTTCGAAAGAATTATAAAAAAAAGATTGGACTATTATCTAAATATAAATATATATATAAATATATATATAAATAAATATAAATCTAAATAATCCCAAATTTCCAGTTCGGTTTCAGAAAAACAAAATCATGCACGGACAACATCGCCATCTTAACAACGGACATATATAACGCTTTCGCACAAAAGGAACAGGTAATGGCCCTTTTTCTAGATATCGAAGGCGCATACGATAATGTAATTCCAAACATTCTCATTTCAGTCTTAAATGAGCTCAGAATACGTATCAATATAATAAGGATCATAGCAAACTTAATAGGTAGACGTCAAGCGAATTTCTACGTGGATGGCCACCACATCGACAGCAGAACAATCAATAAAGGCCTCCCTCAGGGATCCGTCCTGAGCCCCATGCTTTTCAATGCATACTTAAAAGACATAGCTAAGCATATCGGGGATAAATGCCGGATTCTGCAATACGCAGACGACATCGTCATTTATACAAAAAATAAAGATACAACAAAAGGAATTACCGAACTGGAGAATGGAATGAAATTATTAATTCCTTGGATGGAAGATAGAGGCCTAAATATTTCGGAGCATAAAACCAAGTTCATGATCTTCACAAGGCAAAAAGGCGTTTCAGACATAACAGACATCGAGATAAAAAGAACGAGGATACAAAAAGTGCACTTAACCAAATTTCTAGGAACGATACTAGATTCAAAACTAAACTGGAAAGCTATGCTCGAAGAGACGAAAACAAAAGTATATCAGAGAATCAATATACTAAAAGTCCTAGCTCACAAATCATGGGGGTCACACCCAAGTACCTTAATCATGGTATATAGGGGATTAATAAGAGCGAGGCTAGAATGGGCACATTTCTGCTGTCACTCAAGCTCTAGCACTGCGTTAAAATCCCTGGAAAGATGCCAATCGCTCGCGCTAAGACTAATACTAGGATGCTTCCAATCGACCCCGTGCAACATTCTGCGGGAGTTAGCAAAAGAGCTGTCGATCCACTCAAGAGCAGAGATATTAGCAACAAGATACATAGTAAACTGTGCAACAAATCTGGGACACTCACTAATCCCGAAGCTGAAATTAACGGCAGAACTATTCAAAAAACAGAGAAAACCTCCGGGATACTGTAAATCCTTCCTGTTCAAAGTCTGGAAGAAAACTTATGCAGAAATGTCCAATCTCCCAAAAATGTTCAGCGCACCCTTAACACCGTGCTACACAATGCAACTAAAGCCTCAATTAACATCAATAAAACCAAACACGGAGCTAGGCACCCGAATTACAACTAAACAAACAGCGGAAACTCAGAGAATCTTCCAAAATAGCCTAGCAAAAAACTGGAAAGACTGAATACAAATTTATACGGATGGCTCAAAAAAAAGGAGAGAGATATGGCTCAAAAAAAAGGAGAGAGATATGGCTCAAAAAAAAGGAGAGAGATATGTGGGTAGCGCTTTCCACATCCCCGCTCTAAACACCAACAAGACCTTTAAAATGATAGGTGAAGCTAGTATTTTCGAGGCCGAGGCAGCTGCGATAGAAGAAAGCCTGATTTATATGAAATACAAAGAAATGAACAAAAACATACTACTGTGCTCCGACTCATTAAGCGTCCTTCAGGCGCTCAAAAAAGCGGAAGTCAATTCAAAATGTCACCCAACTATACTAGAAATCATATCTCTGTACTACCGCATCACATTAAGTGGCAGGAGAATTGAATTCGTCTGGTGCCGATCTCACAGAGGGATCTCCGGAAATGAAGTAGCGGACAAACTGGCGGTTAGCGCGAAAATCTCGGGTAGAACGAAAAACTATTGAAGTTATTTTGTTTTTCGTATTAACTAAGACGGCAGAGGAAGAGCCCTAGCGTATGATGTCATCGCATTTGTTTTGTTTTCTCTCTAGAATATTCTGAGATAAGTGAATCTCGTTAGTCGTAACCTGAGCCTCCTGTCAATCATATCAATAAACTTATTATTCATATCGTGTTGTTCCCTGTTCATTCTTCAATTATATAACTGCTCCAAAAGGTTATGGGCCTAGTTCATGCATAATTGTGTATACGTCGGTGAAAGAAAAAAAAGGTCGGGAACACGAAGCGTGAGTTTTTTTTTTGTCAAAAACGAGTGATTCGTATTCAAAATGTCCCAAGATGTCTCAGCTCGTCATGTTAAGAGATTTGACGGAACGAATTTTCAAGGCTGGAAATTTCAATTATAAGTACGTTATTAATAGCAAACGAGATCAACGATATAGTAAGTGGAGATCGGGTTCTACCAGCAGATCAAACAACGGCAGCTGGGGTAACAACAGCAAAACAGTGGGTGCGCGATGATGCAAAGGCAATGTTTCTTATTTCGTTATCGCTTGAATCAGCTCAGCTCGAGCCGCTTCTTGTGTGCAAATCCGCAAAGGAAATGTGGGACAATTTATGTCGAATTCACGAGCAGTGATCTGTGTCGAATGAACTTTTATTGTTGCAAAAATTTCACGAATATCGCATGGGGCTAAACGATTCGTTCGTGCAGCATATTGCGAAAATTAGAAATTTGGCCGCACAAATCACAGATATTGGCGAACCCGTGACGGACATTACTGTGATCGCAAAAATTTTGGGGAGTTTGTCGGCAAAATATGCCACTCTACAAACTGTGTGGGACAGTGTAGATCCGACTCAACTACTCTTCAAAATTTGACAGAACGGCTCATTAGAGAAGAATCAAGGTTGGGACAAAGTGATGAAGGCGACAGTGCCTTCTCGGTCGCTAAAAAAGAAAAAGAAAATCGAAAAAAAAGGGAAGCCGAAAAAGAAAAACCACAAAAGTAACCTGAAATGTTATAGATGTAACGAAATGAGACATTTTGCTCATGATTGTCCTAAAAAAAAAAAAAACGGGACATTTCGTGGTCATTAACAATCGCGAGATTGTGCGTTTGTAGCTGAAAATACGCAAAATATGAAACATAAATGTAGTGAATCCACGAAACCGAACGAAAAATAGCTGAGAGAGCTGCTCGCGATTGACAAAAACAATGTGTGGATCACTGATAGTGGTGCTTCAAGACATATGACGTATCGTCGTGATTGGTTAACGGACTATGAAATCGTCTCGAATGAAGGAACCGTGTCGTTAGGTGATGGAGACGAGTGTCGCGTGGTCGGTAAAGGTGTTGTACTCACGAAAAAGCTCGTTGGGGGGCTATGGAGTGACGCGCGAATAGAGGATGTTCTCTATGTTCCCGGATTGAAGAAAAATTTATTTTTTGTAGGTGTTTGCACGAGAAAAGGTTTTGAAGTTATTTTCCAAAATAATTTTGTCGATATCGTACGGAATAATGAAGTCGTTGCGTCCGGTGTAAGACAGGACAACGATATTTATCGAATGTTTCTTCGCGTCGTTAAATCAAGTGAGGAAGAAGCAAACACCGTAGCGTACAATTTACGCATGTGGCACGAGAGACTCGGCCACGTGGACAAACGTGCAATACGTGAGCTTGCAAATAAAGGCCTCGTTCACGGAGTGTCGATGTGTGACACAACAGATTTTGTGTGTGAAATGTGTCAGCTCGGGAAATCGCATCGGTTATCATTTAAAAATCGGGAAAAAGTCTCGACTAAGCCGGGAGAAGTATTTACTTCTGACGTTTGTGGGCCGATGTCTGTTGAATCACCGGGGGGCGCGAAATATTTTCTAACATTCATTGACGACGCGACCGGATATCGTCATGTATACTTCTTGCGGCATAAATCTGACGTATTTGAAAAGTTTAAAGTTTTTGAAAAACTTATTGCAAACAAGTTCGGGCGTTCGATGAAGATTCTGCGATCGGATAACGGGAGAGAGTTCCGAAATACTCGAATGGAAGAATATCTCGAAGCACACGGCATAAAAAAAGAAAATACAGCACCGTACACACCAGAGCAAAACGGTAAGGCGGAGAGAGAAAATCGAACTATTGTCGAAAGTGCGCGAACCATGATTCACGCAAAAAGCCTATCGTTAACTCTATGGGCTAAGGCAGTGAATACCGCAGTGTACGTATTAAATCGTACCGTGTCATCCGGAGGAACTTCGACGCCATACGAAAAATGGATCGGGAAGAAGCCAACAATGAGTCACCTGAGAATTTTTGGTTCCGTGGCATTCGTACATACACCCAAACAATTCACGAAAAAGCTCGATTTGCGTGAAAAAAAAATGATCCTCGTGGGATAAGAGGGCGATTCACCAAATTATCGAGTCTACGACCCAAAAACGAAAAGAGTCAGCGTGACGCGAGATGCAACTTTTCACGAACAAATCGGAAAAGTGGAAATCGACGAGAACGAAGACAATGCTGAAACAATAACGCTTGAAAAAAAAAGAAGTTCCAGTTCAAGAAGTAGAAGAAGAAGAAGAAAAAGGGACTCAGCAACAAGCGGAAGGTCGAGAGGAAGAAAATCAGCATCAAGTAGTTCAAGAGGAAAAAGAAATTAAAGAAGCGTCAACAAGCAAATTGTGACGATTACTGCGAAATCAAGAAACAATTCGTAAACCGGATAGATTTAAATTCGAGGTCGACGTCGGTGCTCGTCGACCGTTACCTCTGTAACGGGCCGTCGCGAGCCGCGTTCTAATACCTTGCGTATGATATTATTCGGCCACTGCCGTTCCTGCAACTTGGTGATCATAATTATTTCCTTTCCCGTATTATTTTGTTAATGACTGTCCACTTAATATGTGGGAGACTATCTCGCGTATCGATAGTACGATTACCGGTCGCACCACATTTTGGGGAGTACCTCTCGTATTATTGTTATGATCACCTTCACGCAATATCTTTTTCTTTTCCATTACCTCTCGTATTATTGTTACGATTACCTTTACGTAATATTTTTTTTCTCTCTGTCGATTACCTCGCGCGTCGTAGCTGACGCCTACCTGTCGCATATTCGGCTAGCTGCTCTCGCTTTCCTACGTCTGGTACCTAACGTGGAGCCGTAGGGATGAGGGTGATAGTACCGACGAATTGCGAGCCGTTATCTTCCCTTCCTGGCCTCGCGGCGTACCTTTTCTACCGTTAGTTACCACCCTGTATCGATAGGAACATTTCTCTGAATAAATCCTTGTGTTAAAACCGGCCAAACCAAACGACTCGACTACTTTTTTCTGTGTTTGTGATGTTACCTCGGGCCTACCAAGGACCAGCCCCTCTACCCTCAGTATCTCAGTTCGAGCTGAGCAGTCGGACCGTCCCCGGTCACCTGGACCCCCTGGAGACCTCGTGTATGGCGGGGTGGACGAAATCAAGTCGGTTATACCGGCAGTACTTCGTACCTGGCGCCCTGTCCACTCCCGCCACCGCGGCGGCGCACGAGGAACCGGGTTGGGTGAGCCGGAAAGGAACGAGGACGCTCTCGTATAGAAAACTTCTCGTTACAACACTTCA
The DNA here is from genome assembly GCA_037893425.1 of Campoplex nolae. Classification (NCBI taxonomy): domain Eukaryota; kingdom Metazoa; phylum Arthropoda; class Insecta; order Hymenoptera; family Ichneumonidae; genus Campoplex; species Campoplex nolae. The sequence continues at coordinate 15,831 of JBBLXU010004134.1, forward strand.
GTCTCGCGAGAGCCCTGTGTCGCATGAGCAGATAACGTTGACCTTGTCACACCAATATGGCTTCCCCACGTGCGTATAAGCGGAGCGAAAAGGATACCCTACATTCTCTTATTTTCTCTCTTCTTTCCCGAAAGAAACTTTCTTTCTTCATCGCTTTTTCTCTTCTCTTGCCTCTCGATGTATGGCTAACACAAATACATATACACGTATCCGTGAATGCTCGCGTTGCGTTTGAACTCAACCCACAAAGAAACGAATAAATAAGAAAGCAAAACTTTGCGAAATCCCTAACACTGTCACAGAACCCCAACTAAAACAAGGTGTAAAATAATGGAAGATAATCAAAAAGGGAAAACGAAAAGCCGAAAATGAGTCATTTCTTTCCTGTTTTTGAAGTGACACTTCTATAGCAGGATTAATGTAGGATTGGTGCTATCTTCTTTTACGGTTTGAAGATGACCTTGGTGTTGTGTTTCTTGAGTACTCTGCTAATAAGATCGGTCGTGCCTTGAAGATACACCACGGTCGGAAAGTTTCCGGACCAAAGGCGGGAAAAGTTCCCACACTCTTTTTCATGTTATTCCGTCGATAACATAGATAAATTAATTTAATAAACGGTTTTTTTAAGGAGAGATATCCCATGTCATTGTGCTTTTTGTGAAAAATTTTTGCGATTTTTTTTACGACTAGGACGTCATTTTGAAAACAACAATTTTTCGTCTTTTTTCCTTTTTACAGAGCGACCGCGTTTTCAGTAGAAATTTTTTTATTCAATTTCTTTGACCGGATCTTGAAAAATCATAGCTCAAGCTTCCATTCCGTTTTTTTTTTAAATCAACAATCTCAGAGGTGACTTTGTACTCCTTTGAGATTTTTTTCTAAATGTGATGGTTTTCGTGTGACGCCGGAATTTTTGAATTTCGTCTTTTTTCGAAAAAAACATGATAACTTTTTTAAAAAATCGTAACGGATTTAAAAGAAAACGAAATTGCAGCTTGAGCTTTGACTTTTCAAGATCCGGTCGAAGAAATTGAATAGAAAAATTTCTACTGAAAACGCGGTCGCTCTGTAAGAAGGAAAAAAAAAGAAAAATTGTTGTTTTCAAAATGACGTCCTAATCATAAAAAAAATCGCAAAAATTTTTCAAAAAAAAGCAAAATGAAATGGGATATCTCTCCTTAAAAAAGTTTATTAAATTAATTTATCTATGTTATCGACGGAATAACATGAAAAAGAGTGTGGGAACTTTTTTCGCCTTTGGTCCGGAAACTTTCCGACGGTGGTGTATCTTCAAGGCACGACGGATCTTATTAGCAGAGTATTCAGGAAACACAACACCAAGGTCATCTTCAAACTGTAAAAGAAGTTGGGGTTGTAGTTGGGGTTCATGTGCGTGCTCGTGCGCGTGCGTGCGTGCATGCGTGTGCGCGTGCGTGCGTGCATGCGTGTGTGCGTGCATGCGTGTGTGCGTGTGTGCGTGTGTGCGTGTGCGTGTGCGTGCGTGCGTGAAGTACTCTGAGGAATGGTCAAGGCCCTGTGTTCTAGGGAGCTGATTAAAGATGATTTTTGGGTTGGATGGTGGTGGGAAGTAGCACGTTAGTATCTATCCGTATGGGTTGGTTTCCAGTTAACTTGGATAGCACACCATCCTCCCAGTTTTTTAATTGCTCAGCTGAGCAATCAAAAAACCTGGTTGGCTGGTGTGGTCAACCAGAACGATGAACACGAGTATATAAGGACTACCTGAGCTCCGAGAGCTTCAGTATCAGAGCTCCTAGTCGTGATGATGCAAACTGTAACGTTTACGAAATGTCGTCAGTACGCTGAACACTACACGGCATTCATCTCAAACTTCAAGCCTCAAACTTCTCCAATAGTAACGGCCGTGGAGGCCTCAAAACTTCTTCGTTCTCTGGAGGATAGGTGGGGGCGGGGGGGGGGGGCAAACATGTCGAAAGCACTTACGGTATCGTAATAATTTTTTTTTCAATTTATATCTGTTGTGACGTGGTAATTTTTCCTACGTCATGAAAAGTACAGAGATTGGCACGGCGCGGGACGAAACGTCGGGTTTCGACGAATTCCCCTCGAGAAAATGTTCAAGGAGTCAAATGCGACCGTATTTCGTTATATTAATTTTTTTTTATTATTTTATTTTGTACGAGCGACAGTTACCAGTCATCGAGAAAATTCAATCAAAACATCGAGAATATTCTGGTCGTTGATATTATCGTCATATCGTCGTAAGGGAAGGCATAGGTCGTCAAGATCAGTCGGAGTTGTCATCAATAGAACGCGAGAATCGTATCGAGAGAGGGGTCGCTAGCTCAAAGCCCTTACCCGGAGCTGTCCGATCTCACGAGGTGCGTCTAGCAGCATCGGGAAACTTCGGGAAGTCTCGGCTGGCACGAGTCAATAGTCGTCAGTGCCCCGCAACTGAAAATTTGAATTTGCGAGAAAATCTACAAAAACGCGATTCCATAGTCATTCGAGGACTTTTCGTATCGAACCTCAACGAAGCCTGATGTTTTCTGACGAGCCGTCGCCAATCCTGTATAAGAAAACGACGTAGCCAGAATCGTCGAGGGGAAAAATCTGTGGCCTTTTTCCAGATTTCCGACCTCTGAAACTGTAGCGGTGAGCCGTCGTCTCGCTTTTCTTTTCGTTTTATGTAATTTTGTTGGATGTAAAAAGAGCTCTTAAAAATTGACAAAAATATTGTGACGTATTAAAAAAGCGATATTGTTTCGGGGTACGTATATTATTTAACGTTTGTTCACGGTATAAAATCTGCCGTATTTTCCGTTGAAATTTTTCCTGAATTGCCGAGAGCAATTCGATTTTACTTTTATTCGTTCGACGAGAGTTCATAGCGTAAGAAAATTGCGAAAAAGAAAATGTCCAAAGTCAATCTGTTCGAAATAAAGAAATTCCTTGAGCGAGTCTTTTGTAATTTCTAATTGTATAATTTTCGATTGACTTTGGATTCTACAATTATCATTATTCATTATTTGGTACGAAGTTTGACTGAGACGGTTAACATCTGATTGTATTTTACATTTTCGTTAACATTTTATATTTTACACCGTAATTTTGGCGACACTCAATGAAATTGTAACTATCAATTCTCGAGAAAAACGAGATCTGTTATATTATTTTTCTGGAACTAAAAATATTGAATTGTTCACTATTTCATTTCTTTGATTCATTTTTTTTTTAAATAAATTAAAACTTGCAATTCCGGATATCGAGCTAATTAATGTGAATTTATTTGTATCTTTGTCTTGATTCCCCTCCTCTACCAAATTGATTCCATAAGCTACGACCAGGAAAAATCATTACATCTCGTTCTCGATAAATTCGAATAAAATTTGTTTAAGAATTATCCTAAACTGGCGCCTTGAGTTATCGAGAGCGAGGTATTTTGTGTGACTTGCGGGAAAAGTCGTTACAGTACATACATCCTATTCTTTATACTGAAATTGAATTTTCTACATCTTTCTAAACGGGGCTCTGCAGCAGGAATCCCCTTCAAATGTACAACATTCTACAGTATATGTTTTATCACACTTGAATTGTAATAATAAATAAATCGTAACTCACAATGGACCTATGTAGGATTTATCAATACGGGGACGATGTCACGTAGAAATACGGTCAAAGGTAAACTTCTTTTCGTGTTTGAACACATTTCAATAAATTAAATACGAGATTGTGCTAATGTACAAGAATCTTATTGAGAAAAAAATGTTTGAATAATAATATATGGTATTACGACGTAAGGGGTGATTTACCCCCTCAAAAGCAAATTTTTTCCGAAAAACCCCGAAACACGTATCGACTAGTTCTTTCATCTCTACAAAATGTAGTTGGTTCCATTTGAATCGGAAGATAGTTTTTATGATTCAAAATAAAATTTTCAAATTACAGATTATTCACCCCTTGAACGTCCTTTCCCCTAGAAAGCGTAGGGTCCGTTTTCGATAATTTATCAAGAGAAATATTTCAGCGTTGGTTTCATTCGAATATATCAAGCGCTTCTATGCAATACTGAGAAAACACCCATCTTCGGGGGCTGTTTTCACCTCTTGAAACCGTTTATGGGCCGATAAAAAAGCATACATGTCTCTTAGTTTTCGATGTACTACAACATGTGTATATAAATTACTGACATAAATTACAGATACTGAAGCGCGAATAAATTTGATAAAATTGGACGTGATAGGAAACCATGTCAAAGTGCATACATCTATTATATACGAGTTATCAGAAATAACGGACAGCACCATTTTTATATACGGCATGTGCATCATTCATATAGAAAATATCCCAGTCGAATTCCACGTAATTCGGGATCGGTTACCTATCTCTCAAAATGCCATATTAGGCGGCAATTTTTTCAAGAAACACTAGCTGCCATCTTATTCACGCAATCAGTTATTCATGTGAGAATTGAAAAAAAAACACAGTCCTGAGTCCTGACAGAGGGATATATATCGAGAATAAAAGCTGGCGAAAGATTGTTTATGGACAACGCGATAGTTACGAATCTCAACGAATTAGCAATGAATACAAACGACTTTAATATACACCTTCGAGTCCCAACTATTGAGCTAGAAGCTATAGAAACGATAGCCGAGTCCCCGTTGGACATCAAAAACGATACCCTCACAACTCCCCGACGAAAAATCGCGCGGACATACTCCCGGCAAAAGTAACGAACGAGGAAGAAAGATTAGACGAATTAAAACTCCTCTTACATTTTGTTCGGGAATCGGCGTTGCCTTACAAGCGACGCGAGCTTCTCTAGCAGTTCACACCACGGCAGCACCTCCTGGGTGCTCTAGCCGCGACACGAAGGCGACGCGCTCGGAAACGAGAACGAAGACTTCGTGCCGGCCAACGACCAGAGAGCGGCCATCTTAGTTCAGTCTTGACTGGTCCGTGCTACGCGCAGTATCGTAATAGAAATCTCAGTCTCATTTATGTAAAACTCAGTATCTTTGAACACTCATTTTCAATCTTTTTTATTTCGGGTTTACTCATTGATCTCAGGTTGTCGCAACAGTGCCCAATCACTAATAAAAGAGTGCATCAACATTTTAAACTTAGCTCAACACGTAGTCACGCCAAGCCACGTGCATTCGTACACCTCTCACGGCTTCTCTCATTGACTCTCGCGTTCGTAATTAATGTAATTCGACTCACGGGTTTCAATCGTCTTTTCGAGACTGATCTATCATTTGTGAGCTCATTAAGCTGTTCTACGAACTCATCGAACTCAGATTTTACTCAGCAACATCTCATTTTTTGACTCAATAAAGACAAGCAGTTTTCCGCGATCAACACACGACTTCGTCTTGTTTTTTTTTCCACCTGCGTCACAATCCTTAACACCCGGCAACTCATTCTTATCGTTTAATCTCGAACACATTTGGAAAACCTAGACGAAGAAAAATAAGCACATGTTCTCCAGCTGACCTCCGAGTATCCGCATCTTTGTGACGTGCCTGGCAAACGACTTGGGTCTACCTCATTCATGAATCACGAAATATTCATGACCGACGAAAAACCAGTAAACACAAAACAATACAGATGCCCACAGGTCCACAAGAAAGAAAGCCACAAAAAAGTTAATGACCTTCTAATCATTATTGATTAGCCAGCCAAAATTTTTTTTTTGCTCAAGTTTTTTTTTGTTTGTAATTTTTTTTTGCTCAAGTTTTTTTGGTTTGTAATTTTTTTTGCTCAAGTTTTTTTTGTTTGTAATTTTTTGTATTTTTTTTTCTTAAAGATATTTTTTTATTTATTAAGTCATTATGATGAATTGGTTTTTAGAGAGATAACATTTTTGAAGATGAAATATGAAGAACACTGTGTATTTGGCCATGATTAATTGCACGTACTTGGCCATTCAATAGATCTCACTTATTTAACAACTTTTTGGGAACTTTCACCAACTACGAGGTTAAAATTAAAAAATCTTGATACAATTTCATTTTTTTTAAATGATAATGAAAACAGTTTTGTATCAAATGTATGATGTTAAAAGGTTTGTTTGATGTTGTGTTTGTCAGATAGTTTTTGTAGTAGTAGGTTTGAACATTTTTTTCTGTGGATGTATTTTCTTCATATCTTATGTTGAATCAATTTTTGAAGAGCATTTTTGTGCAGAGGAATGACATGAGTAACAAAAATCGGGTTTTACTGGGACGACTATTCAGGGGACATAAATGTACTTGTCTCAGTTTTTCACAGCATTCATGCTGTATTTTATGATTTATTTAACAACTTTTTGTGAACTCTGACCTTAAAATTGTACAGATTACCAAAAATTGCAATTATGATCGTGAAGGCCTATGTACTTATCTCAATTGGGTTGTTCTACGGTGCAGTTGTTTTCACAAGGAGAATCAGAATTTCAAAAAATCCCGAAACAGACAAAAATTGTTAGTTGGAAAAAAAATTCGAACGAAGTACTTGGCAAAACGTTGCTGAATATTGGTATTGTTAGCAATCACTCGTGCTTGCGAATTCGCCAAGTTGTTCGTCCGAATTTTTTTTTCCAACTAATAAAAGTTTTTTCCGTATTAAATTTTTGTCTATGTCGGGATTTTTTAAAATTCTGATTCTTCTTGTGAAAACAACTGTACCGTGGAACAACCCAATTAAGAATTAATTGAAAGATTTTTCGGTGAATGGTTTTAATGTAATTGTTTAATTTTGAAGGAATACCTGGTTTATGAATCTGGGAAAGAGGGAATCAATTCGGTTGTAAAATGAATGAATGAAGAAAGACGAACAGTTCATGTATAAAAAATGTCGAAAAGGAATCACAGTCTTTATTTAATAATTAATTATGGAAATCAGGTAATTTTGAAGCACAACCTTAATTAATATGGCGGATAGCAGGCACGCGGTCGCCAAGAATCGAAGTATCCCGAAAAGCTTTACGAAGAGTTCTGATATGAATAACTGAAGTCGATCCGAAGTTGAGACAGAAAGGACGTATTAATCACGGATCAACCCGGTTGTAAATCGGAAGAAAGCGTGAGAAATAAGATTGCATTGAAAAGAAATACAGATCGAACGGAGGACACACACGTGTTATTAGAAAAACGTCCCGAAAGAAAAGGAAGTACCGACGAATTCACTGACGAAAAACTATAACGGAGTCCGGGCGTAAATCGGAGTTCAATTACAGCGAACGCTCGCGAATGTAGAATTATACCGTTTAGAAGAGCACGTTGAAGAGTTCGAAGAGTACGTTAACCGATGATTGATGCGTAGATCGATGTGTACCGTGTCGCGGTCAGGCGTCAAGAGAGCAAGAAGGAAAGAAACCCGAAGCGTGCCGTGTGCAAATTCGAAGCGAATAGGCCGAAAATTAGGAAGATCGCGGAAATGATAAGGACGAAGGAGGGGAGAGATGTCCGGTATGTCGCTGGCCACCGAACTCAAGCGAGAGACCCCCCGTGCACTGAGGACCCCACGCGAGAGGCCGATGAACCTTAGAGTTTTCCGAACAGTAATTGACTGTAAATGCTTTTGAAAGTTTTATTTATTTCACAACTTTTTGTGGAATTTATACTCGATATTTGATCGTCACCCGAAACTACTGTTTGCGGGAAATGAATGTACTTATCTCAACTTTTCAGAGCATTTTCGCTGTGTTTTACGATTTATTTAACAACTTTTTGTGGTCATCGCAAATTATTGGGAAAATCTGGTTTTTTGAATGGATGAATTTTATTGCATATGGTTATCGTATTTTATAAGAGATTTTTTGTGGGCAGGTATTTAATCACCCAAAACTATCATCGGGAGGTTACTTAACGCATTTAGTCCTAAACGGACACGCGAAATTTCCTCAGCTTTCAGAATCCGTGCCCAGAATTTTTGAACAATGTAATTCAACAAAGTTATGCTTGTTTATTTAAAAAAAAAAACGCAATTTTTCGCTCTATTATTTTTTCCAGTCGACATTTTCTCATCGGAATTCGATGGGGATCTCTCCGGGGGGTCAAGATTTCGCGTCCATGAATCCTAATCTTCAAAATCCACCACTAATAATTATCAAATGCAAGTTGGTGGAATCCTATATAGCGGTTCGAAACCGAAAATTTCTTCGGATTTCTCACTTACTCAGACACAACTGTCTTGTTCGATGGGATTTGCATGATAACCCATATACAAGTGTTTTTGGGGTCACTGATTACAAATCCGTTATCAGATTTGTGGAATTCAAAATGGCGGATCCAAGATGGCGGGAAAAAATTTCCAAATTCCGTATTTTTTCGCGAAAATTGGTAAGTGGGCGTATTTGAGGGCGCTGATTACAAATCCGCTATCAGATTTGCCGGAATCAAAATGGTGGATCCTGTAACAGTCCCATGCCCCTAATACCTTCTTCTCACGCTAACACCTGAAACCCCCCTAGCGGATTTCGTGACCAGTTTTTTGTGGTCGGAATTAGAGCTGGTCGCTTTTGTATAAAAGTTGACCAGTTTTTCGTGGTCAGTAGTACTTTTTTTGTACCGGATGTGACGTGTAATCCTGGTCGGTTCGACTAGCATGTTCCAGTCGTCTTGACTATAGTTGCGCCTGATTTCAAGACCGTAAGCTGGTCGTTCCGACCAGAGGCATGTGGTCAAAATGACCACCGGGTCCAGTGTCCGAAAAGGCATTCGACCGGAGTATACTGGTCGAAACAACCAGCTTGTAACCCAGCTAGCGAGTGGTTCTGACCACGGACTGCTGTATTGTCAACAATAGGACAACAAAAAGAATTTAATCAAATCGAAGAAAACCGATTGATCTGAGTGAGGTTCGATCCCGGGACTCTCGGAGTTCGAGCCTGGAGTGCTATCCACTGCACTACCAGACATTCTATAACTGATGTATAACGAAACTTATATATAACTCGTGAATCATGATTTATATG
>JBBLXU010004155.1:0-10503 GCA_037893425.1 Campoplex nolae
CAGACCGGACGCTCATTCCAGCTAAGACGGGCGAGAGCAGGCGGCCGGCGAGAGGGTTGATGCTCCCGCTATATCTTTTACCGGTACAACATCGTTGTGTGCAATGATAATTTATCGAATAACAATAATGTACAGTTATTGAGAAATAAATTATACGATAGCAATAAAAAGAAAGAATGGATGTATACGTATTTTATTGAAATAATAAAAAAATATGCATCTTTGCCGCTTTGCGTTAATGCGCGACGACGGCTTCGTCGCGCGATAAAGATTTTTGGGAATGGGCTACTGGTCCACGTTTTATTTTGTTTTGTTTTTTTATTTCATTTTTATTTTTTTTATTCTTTTTTTGTTCAAATCTTTTTCACTCGGCAATATATTCCATTTATCCATGTCGTATTATATGACACTTTCATAAACGATTTTACGTACGAATACTCGTAACCCTTGTTACCGGTAATGTAAAATATAGTTTCCCTGACAGATACCTCGTACTTTTTCGTTATTTCGATAACAGACTTTCTCGTAAATCGTTTTAAATGAAATATTTGTCACGCGTACATACTTGAGCTTTGGGGAATAACCGACGCTGATTATTTTTCTGGCCATCCGTTGGACTGATGATCCCTTTGCGCGATACGTCGCGACTGAATTGATTTGCAGCGATTGTGAGCAGAAATTTAAGTACACCGGTAAAAGTCCTCTACCGCCGCCGGTCTCACGTTCGAAATTCGCCGCGAGAACGTCGAGATCCGTCCTGACTATATTTCTCAATTCTGTCGATATCCAAAACAAGTGAGACGATATTATTGTTCGATGGGCTGAGAATCCCAACACTTTTGTAGTATTGAAAAAAAAAATTTTTTTTTTTTTTATACTCACCGGAACATTCGGTACCAGGTTGATTTTTTCGCATCCAGCTTCCTCTGTTTCGCTTTTATTCCCTTTGATGCGAATCTTTACTGAGCGCGCTGATACAATGGTTTTCGAACGTATTTCATTATCATTGATCCTTTCATCGGTCCACGCCTCACAATTATTTTTTTCAGAGTTTTTGGAACCAGCGGGGAATATATCGTTTGCTTCTGCCGTTTCCTCTTCTCTTATTCCTCCTTTGCTGACGCATGCAATGACGTTTTTGTCATTTCCTTCACATTCGATGATTTCTTCTGAAACATTGAACGTTATCATGTATTTACTGCCTGCGAGGCAATGAAAACCTTTGCGTACTATATTCAATTGAATTACCGGTTACTATGCTCATGATTCTTGTCGCACACCGGTATTTAATGAAAATGTAGTATTTCATTTTGTTTTATGTAAAACTTTATTTGTAACAAACAGTACGCATCGACCAAATGAGATATAAGGATTTGTTCCGCAATACTGCATCTCAATCAGTTTATAGACCGACGCACTTGTTTCAATTTACATATATATATTTTTTTTTTTTTTTTTAACAATTTGTCACAATCAAGATGCAGAAGTACTTACATGCGTTTATGAGATTACATTGTACTGCATGGCTATCCATCGATTACAGATTCCTCGTCGTCGATCGACCTGCTGCCGGGTGATGCTGTACCGTGTTCGCTTCTGCCTGCCGTTTACTCTTCTCTCTTAATCCTCCTTCGCTGACGCATGCAATGAAGTTTTTGTCATTAACTTGGCGGTCGACGATTTCTTCTGAAACATTGACCGTTGTCATGTATTTACTGCCTGCGAGGCAATGAAAAACTTTGCGTAGCATGTTCCATTGAATTACCGGTAATATATACTATTTATTCATGGATCTTGTCGCGCACCGGTGGTTCATTGCTTTTGATATTTCATATTATTTTATGTAAAACTTTATTGGTGTAACGCACGGTACACACGCATCGACCAAAAATATGAGACCTGGGGATTTGTTGCGCAACACATTGCACATGCAATCGGTTTGTAGAGCGTCGAGCTTGTTTCAACAATTTACTCATACGTTGTTATTTTTTTTGCAACAATTTGTCACAATCAAGATGCAAAAGTACTTACATGCGTATATGCGAGATCGCATCGCACTTGGCTATATATTTGTCGATTACAGATTCCTCGTTGTCGTTATCGTCGTCGGTCGACCTGCTGCCGGGTGATGCTGTACACCATGTTCGCTTTTGTCCCTATATACCGCCGTTCCCAATTTGTCCCTTATCTAATTCATCACACTGTACCGATATCAATTTATTAATGTTTTGTTTTTACACGCGAATCACATAATATTTGAAAGAACGACGATCAAAAGCAGCGCGCACGAGGAACGAACGACACAGCGAGCAGCAGAGGTTATGTACGCGCGTATATTCCGTTGTCATCATCGAATTTAACTCACCCGCGATTGTTTATGTTCTTTTTAATGTTCAACGATGCACAACTCGTTCATTTTATTAATAATAATTTGTTACCGGTATAAATCGATGCCGAAGTACATTTTAATAAGCACGCAATGACCCCGGCTTTGTTTCACATATGCGCGCGCGCGCGAGTTAAGCGTTTTTCATGCAACAAGACACACGGCGGCGTGTACGCGCACGTATCGCCGTGAATTTAGCCGGATTGTCTTGAAAAGCCTTGAAAGATCACAGCCACACTTGCGCACAGCGATCCGAGATCCATCGACGCGTAAGCACCGTTTAACGACGATCCGACGCTCTTTATATAAATTAGAAAAGATAAAAAAACATAACAAAGATGAAAAAGAACGGTCGCAATCCACAAATACGATAAAACAAATATCGGTAAACAATGAAATGAAGGAAAAATAATACGCTTACTTTTTTAATGTATTTAACATAAATAATGAACGATGAATCGAGAAAAAAAAATCGTGCATTTTTTTATTTCGAAACTACCGATGTAAAACGTTTTGTCCGCAACTTCGTCCGGTTTTCATTCCATTTTTTAAAAATTCATATCGATTGCTTCCCTCCCCAAGTCGTCCGCGAGTGTACCGATATATTCGATTGTTCCATTCGCTAGAGGCCTGACGTTCTGCAGATAGTTGCAAAAATCTGTAACAATTATAAAATTTTTTTACAATTCAACGCGTAAAAAGTCATTATACATAAAAGATGTCGATATTTTTCAAACTTACATATAACGCGTGCTGTTTCTACCGGTTTCATTTTATTTTCAAACGGATTCCCGTTCTTTCTTGCCAATACTGCACACTCGCATAGCGTTTTCAAACGTCCCAAAGTCGTACTTGCGTCGATAGCGTCTCGAATCTTGTCAAATAACTTGACTCGTTTCACGGAACAATAAGTGCTTTCGTGATATTCATCTCCAAGAAAGATTTTCTGAAACAAAATATAATAATAAAATATACGCGTACGCTTTTAAAAGTTTTCAGTACATAATTATCATAATAATAATACCAATACTGTTGGTGCACGTTGTAGAATTCTTTGAGGTACGCTGGGATTATCAATTGCCATTAACGATTGATAAAACCATACCACCGGTGGTACTGTTCCGTTCCATTGTTCGACACCGCAATACTTTTTGGGACAGAAATTTTTAAAACACTCTCATTATACAGTTCTAGCGTTGACAAAGAATTGAAATTTAAGCTCTGTTCGCATGCTACACACTTCGTTTTACCTGATTTTCAGTGGAATGCGAGACACGACGGTGCTGATCCGAAAAGAATGCCGCTGCTCTCTCCAACCGGTATTCATCGGGAACCTGTGATGTTTGTCTCTGTTCGATTGGATCCGATCCGTAATCTGAATGACATGAGACGGTGGAAGCTTCGCTGGGATACCTATATATATATATATATATATATACAAATGAGTAAATGAAAAACCTCAAATCAATGTTTGTCATCGGCATTGCATGCACATCCAACTTGATTGCGTTGAGCTTTCATTCCGAAAATAATAATATTACCTCAAGTCGTTGATGATGTTCGTCGTTGCTATCCTCCGTCCCTTGGACGGATGCTGCGCTTGTGATCCATATCGTAGTGCTCGTTGTGTGATATGTTGTTGGATCTTTATTGTTGTTGACGTCTTTGTCGTCGTTGTTAATCGACGGTACCGGCGGTAGGCAGGCGATAGACTGTTTAATAAAAAAAATGAAAATATATAGCAAACAAATCACAATACATATAATGTGGATACACATATCGCTGGGAAAAACCTTGAAATATGTATAAAAAACCAAAATCGAAATATATTTATGTTAAAACACACGGTCCGCTCACCGAATCGTTTATAACAATACTACGACGCCGACAACGACGAAGACGACGAAGACGAGGAGCACGACGAGCACGAGGACGACGACGACGACGACGACGACGAGCAGCAGCGGTAGATAAAGCTTGACAACGACAACGATAACGAATAAATAAAGAACCGGCGAGCGGTAGCGTGAATCGATTGACAGCAATTCTTGTTATATTATTTCTTCTGCTGTCCGCCGTAAAAAGCTGATCGGTATCTTTCTTTACGTTATTTTCCAACATTCGTCGTCGTCGTCGTCGAAATAATAATGAGCCGTTATGCTTTTTATTCATTTTCGACGATATTCCTGCTTTTTCGTGGTCGTCGTATATTTACGACGTTCAAACGTCGATCGTTGCAATTATGAGGTTAGATTGTTATTCCGTTGTTTGGTGCCCGCTGATCGGGACGACGACAACGACGAGGACGACGAGGACGACGACGACAACGACGTAGACGGCTTTATTTTATTCGGCAAATATTAATTTAAACCTGATGAGCGCGAAGCGAATAAAAAGCGATAACACGCGCACACGCACACACACGAGCAACGACGATTATGTAACGAGAAGTTCGTGGTAACTATGTTTGTAGCACACACCGCGCGCGCTGCGATACTTTGACATATTATTATTATTATTACTATATGACGCGCGCGAACGTTTTTACGGCTGCTCGAACTTAGTTCCCTCATTTTGATTTTCTAAATTTTTTTTTACGCAAATCGTTTGGCGGTCGTTTGACGATGATTGTTCGATTAATTGAAACGTTTGTTCGATGATATTAACGTCAAAAATCGAAAATGAAAAATTCATGAATGTTAGCCCCAATTTTATATTGAGGGTTAATTAAAGTCGATCGACGTGAAATCGTTTGACGGTATAACGAATATATACGTTAAAACGTTCGTTGGATCGTGGTTTGTGTAAGAATTGAAAAAAAAAAAAAAAATTTCGATAAATTTTTCATTTCCCGCCATATCACCCGAACATGTTTTAGCCCAAAAAAAAAAAATCGTTTCCCTTATTTAAAATTTTCACAGCAATCTGTCCATAATCATTTGACGGTGATTCTTTGCGATGAATTAAAACGTTTGTTAGATATGATATTAACGTGAAAAATCAAAAAAGGACGTGGTGGCGAAGGAGGGGGGGGGAGGGAACATTCCTTTCTCGAGACGTGCAGTTTTCTCGCGCGCCCGGAAACGGTAATGGTTTTTGTCTTGACCAATTTTTTTCATTCAATAATTATTGTAATTAATAAAAACTTTAACGCTAATGCGCACATCGTTCTTGAAAAAAATATACATTCGCGTCGTAAAATAAAATAATATATATAATTGTACCGTGTAGTTGTGTCAATCTCGTTGCGCGGCTATGTTAACGGAAGTGTTGATTTATATCCATAATTGTACGGTCACATGTACGCCGCTCGCGACGCATGCACGCACTACAAACATTGTATTGACTCGCTACCGCCAGCATCGTTCATTACCGGTTTCGTGTTAAGAGCGTTCGGAACGTAAGATCGTGTGAGCTTCTGTGTTCTTTGTACATCTTTGTCCTGCGCTACGCAACGCGTAAAAATTTTGAAAAGTAAAACTCGCGATATATTTAATACGAAACGCGTAAAAAAATAAATTACAAAATGAATTTTCGCGATAACGCCGAGAAAATGTTCGATGATGGCGGAGCCGTAAGAATGACGATGCTGCTGAATAAAAGTGAGACCCCGAAGTTAATGAAGGCGATAGCGGAAGGACACGTGGTCGTAGACTATAGAATTCGCTACGATGAACGCGAAATTGTTACGATACAAACAGCGACAAGCAGGAGGTCGTACGGCAACGAAATAACTGCCGCCAGCAACGACAACGACGGAGCGAGAAGGGCAGCAACAACGACGCCATTGTTAGGACGAGGCCGAGGACAATTATTGCAGCGCGCATTGATGCTGGCTGAGCAGCGTGAGGTTAGTAAAGTACAAATATATTTAAGAAATAATTGTAGAGCCGCTATATAAATGAATCAAATAAAAAAAAAAAAAAAAAAATTTTCATCAAATATAAACGCATGTATAAAAAAATCATCCATTAATAATTGCCCTCCTTATTCGCATCTATCCATCGTATTTGATTTTTATTTTACATTTGGTACTTACCGATTCAATCATTTCCTTCTCCGCTGTCTCGAACGGCGCTTCCTTCGAAGCTGCAACGGCTACAGCTCTCATCGTTGCTCCTGTTTTCTAACACCGGTAGGTTGGAGCTGACGGGTAGTACGATCAATACTGCGCAACTGTTCAAACATTCCGTCGAAACAAAAAAATCACCCATCGATATTGCCCACCGCACACTCGCAGCTTTCTTTCATATATTACAATATACATATAATTAATACATATAAAAAGAAAGCTGCGAGTGTGCGGTGGGCAATATCGATGGGTGATTTTTTTGTTTCGACGGAATGTTTGAACAGTTGCGCAGTATTGATCGTACTACCCGTCAGCTCCAACCTACCGGTGTTAGAAAACAGGAGCAACGATGAGAGCTGTAGCCGTTGCAGCTTCGAAGGAAGCGCCGTTCGAGACAGCGGAGAAGGAAATGATTGAATCGGTCAGTACCAAATGTAAAATAAAAATCAAATACGACGGATAAATGTGAATAAGGAGGGCAAATATTAATGGGTGGTATTTTTGTTTGAAAAAAATGTTCGCACAGATGCCCGGTACCGACTTAACCGTATGCTGCGTCGGCCCATCGGCGTTAGAAAAGAGAAGCAACGAAGCTGTTGCCGTTGCAGCCTCGGATGAAGCACCGTTGGAGTCAGCGCAGCAGCTAATAAATGAATCGGTAAGTAAAAAAACTTTGAAATAAAAATGAAACACCGCGTATGATGAAATCCCCCTGATACACACACATATACATATATATATGAGGCTGTCAAGAAATATTCCTTTTATTTTCGCAGTCTAATATGTATGATGAATAATTATGCATGACAGGAAATTTCAATGTGAACGCGGCACGATTTATAAATAAACATTTTCAACGCTTCATATCCACAGCCAATTGCTAAAACTGGTAATACCGGTAGTACTGGCAGTACTAAAATTCCATTGGAATGGAAAAAAAAGATGATACTCATGGGCCCACCTGGAATCTTGTGCCAATGATTAGAAAATCAAAGCAGGCTGCCAATGCGAAACGAGCGACGACAACAGCGGTGAGTATAAAAAATAAAAAAGAATAAAACGACGAATAAATTATCGTTCGAAGCAAAAAAAAAAAAATGTTAATGAAATAGACCATAGCGGATTCGTCGACAAAAAGTTTGTGCTCGTAAATATCTCGGTCGTTTTTATACTCTTTTCGACCGAATATTGTCGGTCGCAAGAACAATATTTTTTTTATTTGTACTTAATGACATTTAATTGAAAAAAATGAAATGAAAAAAAAGGACCCAATTTCTGTTCGTACAATCCGCCAGAGAATACATGTTTTCAATGATTCTTTCATATCCACAGCAAATCGCCGATATAGCCAAAAAAAACCGACAGTACCGTAATTCCAATGGAATGGTATGGAAGGGATGTAGTCGCTGAAGCAATAAGTGAAGAACCCGATCAACGTTGGTTGCTCGACAATACTCCAGTCCTCGGACAACAACGGGAGAAGGAGGAGGAGCAGCAGCAGCAGCAGCAGCAGCTGCAGCTGCAGCAACAGCAGCAACAGCAGCAACAAAAACAACAACCACCACCGATAGCAGCAACAGCACCGAGGGCCTCATGGGAACAAGTACGAGGCCGAGGCCGAGGCCGAGGCCGAGCACAATCGGCGGAGTTAGCGGCAATGTATTGGGATCGTCCGGTAAATAAAATACGAATATATATAAAACAATAATTGTAGAGCCGCTATATAAATAAATAAAATAAAAATTAAATATGAAACAAAGACGCCGCGCGGGGGGCGTGATATTTTTGTTTTTCGATATATATATTCGCTGCATGCTGCTCACTATCGGTGTGTGCCATAAGAAAACAATTATTGCAGCAAAAAAAAGAAGACAGTTATTCATAAAATACAAACGCATGTAATGCATGAAATAAAAGTGCGAGTATGGTCAGCAATTTGATTGTTTTTTTTTCGTTTTGACGGAATGTTTGAACAGTTGCCCCGTGTCGGTTGTACCGCAGTCAGCTCCGAAGTACCGGTAGTAAAACAGGAGATAAAGAAAGAAGGTGAAGCCGTTGCAGCTTCAAAGGAAGCGCCTTCCGAGAGACCGGAGAAAGAAATTATTAAATCGGTAAGTAAAAAAAATTTGAAATGAAAATTTGAAATGAAAACCCCCCTGAAACACACACATATATATGTATATATGTATATGAGACTGTGAAGAAATATTCCTTTCATGTGGCGCAGTCCAATATGTATAATAAATAATTGTGCATGAAAGGAAATTTAAATGTGAACGCGGTACGATTTATCAATAAAGATTTTCAACTCTTAATATTCACAGGAAACTGCTGAAACTTCAAAAACAGGTGGTGGTACATTTGAACGGAGCCAGAGCAGTGTAATCACTCAAGTAAAAAATGGAAAACCCGATCAACGTCTATTGCTCGACAAAACTCCAGTCTTCGGACAACAACGGGAGCAGCAGCAGCAGCAGCAGCAGCAGCAGCAGCAGCAGCAGCAGCAACAACGACAACAGCCACCACTGCCAGCAGCAGGAACAACACCGGTATCAGTAGGAATTGTAAGTACGGATATGAAAAAGAAAAAAAGAAATATATGTAATTAAATGGATTTAAAAAAAAAATGCTCGCTGTACGTTGTACTGCAGGGAGTAGTGAGAAAAACTCCCGGATATAACGCGTACAAACCGGATGAGAAAGGAAGAGTGAGTGCGACAGCAGCGGCGGCGGCGGCGGCGGCGACGGTGGCGGCGAAAAAAGAAAGGGATGAAGAAAAAAAAATAAAGGAAGTAGCAAAACGTTGCCTCTGCTATGGACCTGAAGGAATGGTACATGACGTGCGTACGAAACGGCCCGACGACAGTTACATGTACCCAGTACACAATCCGGTAAGCAAAAATAAAAAATTTTTTGTTAACGTTGTAGCTGATTGTTTAAAAAAGGATGGATAAAAACTTGGTTCGAAAAGTCTTAAATGTATTTGCATGCGCTTTTACTCTCCATGAAAGTTGTGGCATGATGAGGAAAATGTTATACTTTTCGTAAATTGTTCCATTTTATATGTGTATAAAAAAATAATGTATTATTTTCGTGAAGGAGGAATACTCAAGAAAAATGGAAATGTTCAACGAAAAGGACCAACGGAGGGAGGAACAAGTACGTACGCACGGAAAAGCGGCGAACGTAAGAACCACTGCAACGAAGACAGACGCAATGCAATATCGCTCGAAATCCACAGTACGAACAGAAGCAGTACAAGATGAAGTAGTGAACGTCGATGAAAAAAAAAAACAAGTCCGTCCCGTCGGTAGTACCGATAAGGTAATTATAATGAAGTATTTGCATCGGGAAAACGTTATTTGTTCAACTGATTGAAATGAATATGAAATCATACAAAGCGAATAACAATATGTTTTAACGATGATTTGTTAAATTATTTGTAACCAAGAAAGAAACGATAAATAATTTGTAACCAGTATATTTTGCAATAATGTAATTGTAATTCGTAATATTTTTGCAGCGCGACTGGGCCGTGGCCAAATTGAATAAAGAACAATTCGTCCCGGAACAAAAAGTCACGGGCGACAGGCGTGATCAATGCAAGGAGCTTGCAACGGCAAAGAAAAGTATTGAACCCTCCACGAGCGATAAACCGGCGTCTGGTGATTGGAAAGATACGGTGAGTAATGTAGCCGCCGTATATTCATTTTTTTTGAACGCAGGTTAAAAAAAAAAAAAAAAAATTGTACATCGTATGGAAATGGAAAGATTTTCTACACCGGTAAATAATGAAAATTGAATCGAACGTGAAATATAGTAATGTAAAACATTCGTGTTTCGTATCCTGCAGAATGACGCTTATGGAAAACTCGTCGCGTTCTTGAAGTCGACGATGATAAGCAACGAGGAACGAAGCAGGGAGCAGCGGTGGGAAAACGAAGATGGACAAGCGGAACTAAAACGACAAGAGAACCGACGCAAACTGGAGCAACGTATAGAAAAAATAAAGGAATTGCAACGAGAAACCGAAGAAAAGCAAAAA
>JBBLXU010004157.1:0-15972 GCA_037893425.1 Campoplex nolae
CGGCAAATGTTACCAACGGTGCAAAACTGATCCACCCCAGCGGTTGAAAACTGATCCAGGGGTTAATCTGCTCCTCTGAATACAGGGGAGCTTATGATCACTTTTGAGATTCGTATGGAAATTAAAGTCCTGCATAAGCGGGGAATGAGTATCCGGGCCATCGCCAGAGAACTGGGTACTGTTCGCAGCCACCTGAAAGCTAAATCTGAAAAGCCGCAGTATTCACCACGCCGGACATCAGCATCATTGCTCGATGAATACCGGGATTACATCTCTAAGCGGATCAGTGATGCGCATCCCTATAAAATCCCGGCGACTGTGATTGCCCGAGAAATCATGGAGATTGGCTACCGTGGAGGGCTTACTATCCTGAGAGAGTTCATCCGCAATCAGACTCTACCAGCACAGGGAGAACCGGTCGTTCGCTTCGAAACCGAGCCCGGACGGCAGATACAGGTGGACTGGGGGACAATGCGAAATGGCAAGTCCCCCCTGCATGTGTTTGTCGCTGTTCTGGGATACAGCAGAATGCTGTACATCGAGTTCACCGACAACATGCGCTACGAGGCGCTGGAAGCCTGTCACCGCAATGCATTCAGCTTCTTCGGTGGTGTACCGCGGGAAGTCCTGTACGACAATATGAAAACGGTTGTGCTGCAGCGTGATGCTTATCAGACCGGGCAGCACCGGTTCCATCCTTCCCTGTGGCAGTTCGGCAAAGAGATGGGCTTCTCTCCACGGCTGTGTCGCCCCTTCAGGGCACAGACTAAAGGCAAGGTGTCGCTACCGATGTAAAACTGGCCCACCTGCCGATGTAAATCTGACCCACCCAGGGTAAAAATGGCAGTTTTAAGGCACTGCCAATGATGACATTGGAGACCAGAGTGGAGATTAGTGTTTTACACCGTCAGGGAATGTCGATCCGCGCCATCGCGCGGCAGCTTTCATGCTCTCGTGAGACCGTTCGCCGATATATCCGCAGCCCGCTGCCCGTAGCCGATATGCGTTATAAACCTCGTGCACCGAGACCCTGCAAGCTTGAACCCTTCAAGCCGTATATCCTTGAGCGTGTCGCCGCGGCCAAGCCTCACTGGATCCCTGCCAGTGTGCTACTGCGTGAGATCCGGCAACGCGGTTACGATGGCGGGTACAGCATGCTGACAGCATTCCTGCACCCCATGAAGCAGCCCGTTACTGAGGAAGTTACGCGTTTTGAGACCGAACCTGGCGTACAGATGCAGGTTGATTTCACCATCATCAGGCTCGGCCATAACCCACTACTGGCCTTCGTCGCCACGTTGGGGTGGAGCCGGGCGACTTTCGTCAAGTTCTACAGCAACCAAGATTCCGCCGCATGGTGTGATGGCATTGAGTCTGCGCTCAAGTTCTTCGGCGGGACGCCGCATCAGCTGCTGTTCGACAACGCCAAGACCATCATTATTGAGCGTGATGTCTACGGCACCGGCAAGCATCGTTGGAACCCACAGTTGATGCATGTCGCTGAGAAGTACACCTTTACCCCCAAGGTCTGCCGCCCCTACCGCGCCAAGACCAAGGGCAAGGTTGAGCGGTTTAACCATTACCTCAAAAACAGCTTTGTCGTGCCCCTTACCGCTACTTTTCGGCAGGCGGGGCTGGTACTGGATGTTCCCGCTGCCAACGCGCGCATTGGCGAGTGGCTGGTCACCGTTGCGAACACACGTGTTCATGGCACCACTGGCGTACCACCTGAACAGCGCATGCCGCGCGAACGTGCAGCACTACTTCCGCTCCCGAAGGTGATGCGGGCATTGCCTGCTCCAGTCCCGACGATTAACCAGCGTCCTGTTCCGACCGAGAGCCTGCAACATCCTCTGGCAACGTACCAGGCCTTACTGGAGATGCAACCATGAACCTTCAGCATGATCGTATTGCAGCACTCTGCGAACAACTCAAGCTTGACCGGTTGCCGGCTGAGTGGCCCGGGGTGGCACAGACGACCATCGACAAAAGCGGCACACATGCCGACTTCCTGGAAGCGGTATTGCAGCTCCAGCATGATGGCCTGAACGAACGGCGTCGGCAGACCATTTTGCGGTTATCAGGCCTACCGGTGATAAAAACACTGGAGCAGTTCGATTACGCCTATGCCAGCGGCGTACCGCGAAGTCAGCTCCAGGAGTTGGCAGGACTGGCCTTTATCGAACGTCAGGAGAACGTTGTCCTGCTCGGGCCTTCTGGCGTCGGCAAGACGCACCTTGCGACCGCCATTGGGTATAAAGCTGCAATGGCCGGCATGAGCATTCGGTTCGTGACTGCAGCCGACATGATGCTGCAACTGATGACGTCACACCGTCAGGGTGATCTGAAGGGCTACCTGAACCGCGTCGTAGGCAAGCCTAAGTTGTTGATCATCGACGAAGTGGGATATCTGCCGTTCGGTAAAATGGAAGCGAACCTGTTCTTCCAGGTTGTCGCTAAACGGTATGAGTCAGGCAGCGTTATTCTGACCAGCAACCTGCCGTTTACCCAGTGGTCCGGAACGTTTGGTGATGACGAGACGCTGACAGCGGCGATGCTGGACCGGCTGCTTCACCATGCCCATATCGTGCAAATCAGCGGCCAAAGTTATCGACTGAAAGATAAGATGAAAAGCGGTCAGCTCCAGAAGAAAACTAAAGCAGCAGCTATCGAGTAATTCAAAGGGGGTGGGTCAGTTTTACTTTGGCTGGGTGGGTCAGAATTCGATCGGTATTGACAGCAAGGTAGAGCGGATGGTGCAGTACACCCGCAACAGCTTCTACATCCCGCTAATGACACGGCTGCGCCCGATGGGGATCACTGTTGACGTTGAAACAGCCAACCGTTACGGCCTGCGCTGGTTGCACGATGTTGCCAACCAGCGGAAGCATGAAACTATCCAGACCCGCCCCTGCGATCGTTGGATCGAAGAGCAGCAGTCCATGTTGGCTCTGCCGCCGGAGAAAAAACAGTATAACGTGCAAGTAGTAGACGAAAGCCTGGTGACCTTCGACAGACAGCCGTTGCATCATCCGCTGTCTATCTATGACACGTTCAGCAGAGGAGTCACATGATGGTCGAGCTGCAACATCAACGGCTGATGGTACTCGCTGAACAGCTGCAGCTGGACAGCCTTATCAGCGCCCCTCCCGCTCTGTCGCAACAGGCGGTGGATCAGGAATGGAGCTATATGGACTTCCTAGAGCATCTGCTTCATGAGGAAAGACTGGCCCGTCATCAGCGTAAACAGGCGATGTATACCCGGATGGCGGCCTTCCCGGCAGTGAAAACGTTCGAAGAGTATGACTTCACCTTCGCCACCGGAGCCCCACAGAAGCAGATCCAGTCGCTGCGTTCACTGAGCTTCATAGAGCGCAACGAAAACATCGTGTTGCTGGGGCCATCGGGTGTAGGGAAAACGCACCTGGCAATAGCAATGGGTTACGAAGCGGTACGGGCGGGTATCAAGGTTCGCTTCACGACGGCGGCGGATCTGCTGCTTCAACTGTCCACAGCACAACGCCAGGGGAGCTATAAAACAACACTTCACC
The DNA here is from genome assembly GCA_037893425.1 of Campoplex nolae. Lineage (NCBI taxonomy): Eukaryota > Metazoa > Arthropoda > Insecta > Hymenoptera > Ichneumonidae > Campoplex > Campoplex nolae. Next base: position 3,552 of record JBBLXU010004157.1, read on the forward strand.
GTGGCGTGATGACGCCAAAGCTGCTCATCATCGATGAAATAGGCTATCTGCCGTTCAGTCAGGAAGAAGCAAAGCTGTTCTTCCAGGTCATCGCCAAACGCTATGAAAAGAGCGCGATGATCCTGACCTCCAACCTGCCGTTCGGGCAGTGGGATCAGACGTTCGCCGGTGATGCGGCGCTGACATCCGCGATGCTGGACCGGATCTTACACCACTCACACGTTGTTCAAATAAAAGGAGATAGCTATCGACTGAAACAGAAACGAAAGGCGGGGGTTATCGATGAAGCTAAACCTGAGTAAATAAGGTGGATCAATATTAAACCGTTGGTGGTGACGGTAAGTGGATCACTTTTTACCCGTTGTTGACAGTTCACGTATAACGCTGAATACTAGTGACGCGGCAGGGCTTTCTTGTTGCAAAGCTCTAAGATTTTTTTCAGCCTCACGGGACATCATGTAGTAGCCGCCAGGAACAAAATTTTTTACTCTCCGTTGCTCTGCAATAACATCATTCAACTTATCAGTCGTTAGATTTAACAAGCTTCTTGTCTTTGATAATTTCTCTCTCAAATCATCAACAGATTCTTTTTCCATGTGCGCATCCCGTGATGCCTATAGGTGCTCATTTGTGAGTTATGAGTGCTCTCTCGTGAGGCAACGCAAGTAGTATTAACCCAAAAATATAATGAGTCAACATGCGTCAAAAAAAAGTCATCTCAAGTCTATTATGCTCATAGCTTATGAGCAAGCAAAGAGCACTGGATGAGCATATAGAATCTTATTGTTTTATTAAAAATCAAAAAGTTAAAAATAACACCCTATCTATTTCTAAATGCGGCGATTAGGCGATCTTCCGCTTCGACGAGGAAGCTGTTCGGTGCTCGCGTTGCTGAGGCTCAAGACGAGCGCGCATCATGTAGGTTTTTGGTTTTGATTTAAAAAAAACAAAAAAAATCTTATTGAGCGTGAGCAAAAGCTACAGCCGCACAGGTGGTTATTGGCGATTGTGGTAAAGGTGTGGGCGGCTTGTCCGTCCACGGCTTTTCCATCATGAGCCACTGCACCAAGCTGAAGCCATGATTTCATCCAGACCCGGCACCTTGTACATCATGCAGCAGTCCTCCGGGTGCAGGGTCTTCTGGGAAATGTAGGTGACGGTGAAGTATTTCATGCCGCACCTCCGTTTCTCACGCGCAGAGGTTTAGCCAGACGCATCAGCCGGATTTCACAGACGTTGGCACGGTGTGCTGACCAATCACGGTTCGCTTGAAGCACCGCAAGCTCGCTGGCCTGATGCCACAGAACAGCCGCCTCACTCAAACTACCGGACTCTTCACATTGGGCCGCAGAGCGCGCAATCTGGGAATAGGGAGAATTTCTCATGCCGCACCTCCGCTCAGGAGATACGCACGTTGGCGTGGGGTAAGGTGGCTGGACATGAGCACGAAGCTCACGAATTGTTCATTTGAAATGCCGCACGCTGTCAAAAGACGTGCGATATGCGTACTATTCCGCATAGCTCAACTCCTAGGTTGTGTAGGTTTTGGGTTAGGTGCTTGTTGGGATGTCCGTCCCTTCAAGTACCGCGTTACATTTTACAAGTTAATATTCTTCCCAGTTGTAACCGGCAGCTTCAGCTGTATTTTTGTCATAAAAACGACCATTTATCTGCTTAAGTTCATTATTATCATTTTGTTGTGTTAGATTTTGTTTTTTATCTGCATTTTTTTTATTATTTTCAGTATCAATCGATTTGGATTTTTTATCTTTCCCAAGCAAAAAACCAGCGTCACCAAAATCCTTTTTCTGTCCGTCATACTTGTATGAAATACGGACTTTTTTAGCCCTCCTTACATTTCTTTCAATTATCTCCATTTTAATTTCTTTAAATTCAGTGGCTTTCACTATCTTTTCAACCGACCTTAAAAAAAATGAAGAACTAAATAAGTTGAATCTCTCATACGCCTTTTTATCTAAAAGGCCAAGTTTCGACTTTAGATCATCAACTTCAATGTCCTTATAAATGCTCATTCCAGAGCTAATCCATTCACGAAGAAGCAAATATAATTTATTTGCGTTACCATCAGGAAGTCGCAAAGCACTTAGCAAAAATTGACCTGTAAAGTTATTTCTTAATTTACTTATAAAAGGCGACATTATTGGGTCAAGCTGAACCTCTATATACCCCTCTCCATCAGTGTAATAACCGTACTTTGCGACTGTGAAAAGAACCATTCCATCTTTAGATCTCCTGTTTTTTTCAAATTCTTCTTTTGAAAGTAATTCGGATTCTCTTATCTCCATCAAATGAGATCGTATTTCCCTAACTCCTTCTTTAAGTTGTTTATACGCAACTGATTCGTCAATTTCGCAAAGCTGAGAATATTCTTTGGCCTTGATGGTAAATATCTGATTTGCATCAAATGCCTGAATGCCATCACCATCCTTTTCAAGTTGAGCTAATACGAGCCAAAGAATTCTTCTAGGAGGAAGGCTTAAAGCTGATAAAGCCATTCTCATATCGTTTCGATGGTATATTTTTTTACTCTTTGCCATCAATAGCTCCAATAAGCTCACATATGCATTCTCCTTTAATTTTATCGATAAGAAGACGATAGCAGCAAACAAAATAAAAGAAAACAAAAAAAATAAAAACGTAGTCTTTTAACGGCATAGACGTAGTCTTTTAACGGCATAGACGTAGTCTTTTAACGGCATAGACGTAGTCTTTTAACGGCATAGACGTAGTCTTTTAACAGCATGGAAAATATAAATTTTAATTTAAAACAAATACTTATTCTTTATGACGTGATAGCTATTAAGTTAACTAAGATAAATAAAAAAGAACTAAGACTCCCACCCGAAAATTTTTTAACCTCCACCAAAAGACTACGCCTATGCTGTTTCTCGAAAACTTGATTTCGTGTGAAGCACAGCAAAAAAATTAGCTCCCCGAAGTCCATGACGTCCAGTTCACAGTGAATGTCCTCCTCTCACTACCATCTCCTTTGCGCTTCCTTGCAAGATTAGCGAGCAGAGCGAGTCTGTCTGTCTTGCTTGCTTGCTTGCGGCGAGCGCTACGAGTAGCTAAGATCGGTTTTTCTTGCTTAGCTTTCGTCTGGTGCAAACACGAAACCCACCCCAAAACCCCATGCTGCAAGTCCTCGTGCCCACCAACCAACTACAGCGCCGCGTCCAGAACGCCAAAGGCAACCCCGCTTTGCAAAGCGGTATCTCCTATGCCGATAGCTGCGGCGTCCTACATTGGCATCGTGGATGGGAGACCCAAACATTGGGTGATAGATACATCTTTAGAATATGCAAAGTTAATGAATTCAAATGTGAAAACGTGGACAGTTGGCGTTGGTTACAGCTTCTAAAAGAAGCTCAACATTGGGCTTTGTTGAATAAATCAGAACTTGTAACGACTGAGCCCCATACGGGTCGATTGTTACGTGATGCGAATACTGTTCGGCATTCCTAATAGCGTGATGCGGTTAAGCGCTTTGACCATCGCCATGGCTTCACCCACCTGAGCATCGTAGTCTCGCAGACTTAGATGACCACCCAGAAGCCTTTTGAACCGGAACATGGCCGTTTCAGCCACTGAGCGCCGGTGATAGCCCACTTTCTTTTTCCAGGTATCGTTGCTGCCGCTCAGGCGCTGATTTGCAACAGCGTGGTTACGCTCGTGGTAGCGGTCTGGCCAATATTGCGCCCCCTTCGCGGCGGGATAAGCGGCCTTATTTTCTTCCTCAGCAGAGCATCATGGCAGTAAACTGTATCGTAAGCGCCGTCAGCCGATGCCTCTCTGATTTTCCGGTGGGTCTGGTTTATCAGGGCCGGTAGAGCCTGGGCATCAGTGGTACCACTGAGCGACAAATCCGCACAGATAATCTCATGCGTCGCACTGTCTACTGCCAGATGCAGCTTACGCCACACCCTGCGTCTGTCTGCACCATGCTGCCGGACTTTCCATTCGCCTTCGCCAAAGACCTTCAGGCCGGTTCCATCAATGACCAGATGTGAGATTTCACCACGGGTTGACGTTTTTATGCTGATGTTCACTGTCTTTGCTCGCTTGCTGAGCAGCGAATAGTCTGGACAATGCAGCGACAATTTAATCAGTTTAAAAATCGAGTCAACAAAGCCCTGTAAAGCCCTCAATGAAAGGCCAAACACCGTTTCATCATCAGGAGGCTTTGTTGAATAAATAGAACGTTTGGGTAATCATCGGCTCAGATCACCCCAGTTGTTTCAAAATCAGGTCTCCATGGCAAAACAAAATTTTAAAATCACCAATTGGCCCTCCTATAACAAGGCCCTCAAGCTGCGCGGTTCTCTAACCGTATGGATAGATGAATCAGCCATTGCTGCATGGACGGAAAAAACGACTATTCAACGGCGTGGACGACCGCTCCACTACTCAGATATGGCCATCACCACAGTCCTGATGATGAAACGGGTGTTTGGCCTTTCATTGAGGGCTTTACAGGGCTTTGTTGACTCGATTTTTAAACTGATTAAATTGTCGCTGCATTGTCCAGACTATTCGCTGCTCAGCAAGCGAGCAAAGACAGTGAACATCAGCATAAAAACGTCAACCCGTGGTGAAATCTCACATCTGGTCATTGATGGAACCGGCCTGAAGGTCTTTGGCGAAGGCGAATGGAAAGTCCGGCAGCATGGTGCAGACAGACGCAGGGTGTGGCGTAAGCTGCATCTGGCAGTAGACAGTGCGACGCATGAGATTATCTGTGCGGATTTGTCGCTCAGTGGTACCACTGATGCCCAGGCTCTACCGGCCCTGATAAACCAGACCCACCGGAAAATCAGAGAGGCATCGGCTGACGGCGCTTACGATACAGTTTACTGCCATGATGCTCTGCTGAGGAAGAAAATAAGGCCGCTTATCCCGCCGCGAAGGGGGCGCAATATTGGCCAGACCGCTACCACGAGCGTAACCACGCTGTTGCAAATCAGCGCCTGAGCGGCAGCAACGATACCTGGAAAAAGAAAGTGGGCTATCACCGGCGCTCAGTGGCTGAAACGGCCATGTTCCGGTTCAAAAGGCTTCTGGGTGGTCATCTAAGTCTGCGAGACTACGATGCTCAGGTGGGTGAAGCCATGGCGATGGTCAAAGCGCTTAACCGCATCACGCTATTAGGAATGCCGAACAGTATTCGCATCACGTAACAATCGACCCGTATGGGGCTCAGTCGTTACAAGTTCTGATTTATTCAACAAAGCCCCCTAAAGGTAGAAATGTTAAGTTCATCAGCAACAAAAAACTCTAATTGTTTATGTCTTTGGGGTCGTAACGTCTTCAAATTACGCTCTCCTAGTTTCTGTTATTACTTTGATTTTTAAATATTTTCAATCGTTTTATTTTGTTTTCGGGATTTAGACACCGCCTTTTTCACAGCTTCCAGCTTCAATAGATCGGGATTTAGACACCAAGGATTACTTTTTTAATATTAAAAACAATAAATTACGCATGTTTTTTTCCTTTAACTTATTTAACTTATACATAACTATTTAACTCGCGCGCGCGAGGCTGAACTGTGGATAACTTTTCGGGGCTATCGACACAGGAGGCTATGGTGTGAACGTGGTAAATGTGGCATCTGATGCTCTTCCGCTTCCTCGCCAAGACAGACTCGCTATGCTCGCTAATCTTGGCTTGCGGCGAGCGGTGAGGGTTAAGGTGAAATGACTATCTGAAATGGTCGCAAATCGTCTTTTGCAAAACCAGCGCCTGACATCTAGCTACTAAGTCGATTTTAAGGCACCTAGAAAGCCCTCTACGGCGTTTTCTACCCTAAAGACACTCGAACGTACCACTTGAGCACTTGAATCGCTTAGAGAGTCTTACGGGAGTTTTTGGTGTTAGGCGGGATTCATGAGTCGATTTTAAGGCGCCTGGGAAGCTCTCTACGGCGTTTTCTGCCCTACAGACATCCCAATGTACTGCCTAGCCTTCTGAATCGCTCTTAGGAGCGCATGAGCGATGTTCGGAACGGGGGCTAAATGAACACATGAACACATCCTCAACAGCCGGGGACGAAAATTGCTGGGATACTACTCCCAGAATGAGGTATTTTTAACGTATCTGCAGGCAGTATAACGCATGATGGTTTGTTGCGTTTCGATTGGGAATGGGCCAAATCGCAAAAAATTTACGGACACGGCCTAATTTATTTGAATATTCTGCCGATAATATCGTTTGGTGAATCAAATAAGTAATAGCAAATAAAATGAGGGCTTTTATCTTGAATACTGTAATCTCCCCAATTAATATACCTCTTACTCAAGAAAGTACGCTATTAGACCAATCCGATAAAAATGCAAAACATGTACGAAAAGCGAGAAGTGTTTTTAATACTGATGACAGGAAGCCTGTTCATGAACTCATAAAAACAGATTATAAAAAATATAATAATTCTTTAGCAGTTGCTAAAGTTATTACTTACGATAACGAAGGATATGAAACAGGATTAGGAACAGCTTGGCGGCTAGGACCTGGAAACTTAATGATGAGCAATTCACATGTTCTTTCAGGGGAAGAAATTAAAAATGCAGAAATACAGTTTACTTCGGGTGAATACAGCTGCAAAGAGGACGATGATGGCATTTCATGTAAATATGACAATGAGGTTATTGTAAATACAAAAAGAATTTTATCTTCAAGCACACCAGTAGCTATAAAAACTCATTTAGATGAAAGTCATTTAGATTATTCTTTATTTACTTTAGATGAAGACGTGTTTAAAAGTGGTATATTAGACAAATTTGGTTATTTAGAAATCGATCCTAACGGTGCTATGTTCGGAGATAAAATTCATATACCACAACATGGAGATTATAAAAATGGAAATGAAAAAACTATAGCATATAATGAAATTCATCCAGTTCTTGATGAAAATTTAAATCATGTGAGTGACATTACAACTGACTGTTTTGTTAAAAGAGTTAAAGGTGTAGAAATATATTATCATGCTGATACTACACCTGGATCGTCAGGGGCACCTGTAATTAATAATGACAACAATAAAGTTATAGCAATCAATTTTTCAGAAGCAAAATCAAAAAACCACGGGGTTAACATGAAATATATATGGCCGCATATTAAAGATTATTATCTTGATTCACTAAAAGAAAAAGACAATATGATTAATCATTTTGCATGATCAAACAGCACTGAGTGGGCTTTGTTGAATAAATATAACTTTGAGGTAATCATCGGATCAGATCATAACAGTTGTTTCAAAATCAGATCTCCATGGCAAAACAAAATTTTAAAATCACCAACTGGCCCTCCTATAACAAGGTCCTCAAGCTGCGCGGTTCTCTAAGCAACCAAAGGTCAAGCCTATCAAAGAACCAAAACAGGCACCGCCCAAGCCATTGAGCCGGGAAGAGCGTATCGCTAAAAAACGGGCGAAAAAACTTCAACAGGGTCAGGAGGCCATAGCGAGTTTGATTGCGCATTGGTCGGAACTATTCAGTCTCGAACATCCCAAACCGCTCAAGATTGGCATTGCGGAGGATATCCTTGAAGATATCAAGTTGCGTGAGCTGGACTTAACCCGCTCCAAGGTGAGGGCCGCGCTGATGTTTTACACCCAAACCCCGGCTTATCAGGAAGCGGTGCTTTCTGGCGGTTCGCGTTTCGACCTGAACGGTCAGCCCTGCGGCGAGATAACAGATGAGCAAAAGGCTCACGCCCAAAAACAGATTGAAAAATTGCATACTGAGGGGCTTTGTTGAATAAATAGAACGTTTGGGTAATCATCGGCTCAGATCACCCCAGTTGTTTCAAAATCAGGTCTCCATGGCAAAACAAAATTTTAAAATCACCAATTGGCCCTCCTATAACAAGGCCCTCAAGCTGCGCGGTTCTCTAACCGTATGGATAGATGAATCAGCCATTGCTGCATGGACGGAAAAAACGACTATTCAACGGCGTGGACGACCGCTCCACTACTCAGATATGGCCATCACCACAGTCCTGATGATGAAACGGGTGTTTGGCCTTTCATTGAGGGCTTTACAGGGCTTTGTTGACTCGATTTTTAAACTGATTAAATTGTCGCTGCATTGTCCAGACTATTCGCTGCTCAGCAAGCGAGCAAAGACAGTGAACATCAGCATAAAAACGTCAACCCGTGGTGAAATCTCACATCTGGTCATTGATGGAACCGGCCTGAAGGTCTTTGGCGAAGGCGAATGGAAAGTCCGGCAGCATGGTGCAGACAGACGCAGGGTGTGGCGTAAGCTGCATCTGGCAGTAGACAGTGCGACGCATGAGATTATCTGTGCGGATTTGTCGCTCAGTGGTACCACTGATGCCCAGGCTCTACCGGCCCTGATAAACCAGACCCACCGGAAAATCAGAGAGGCATCGGCTGACGGCGCTTACGATACAGTTTACTGCCATGATGCTCTGCTGAGGAAGAAAATAAGGCCGCTTATCCCGCCGCGAAGGGGGCGCAATATTGGCCAGACCGCTACCACGAGCGTAACCACGCTGTTGCAAATCAGCGCCTGAGCGGCAGCAACGATACCTGGAAAAAGAAAGTGGGCTATCACCGGCGCTCAGTGGCTGAAACGGCCATGTTCCGGTTCAAAAGGCTTCTGGGTGGTCATCTAAGTCTGCGAGACTACGATGCTCAGGTGGGTGAAGCCATGGCGATGGTCAAAGCGCTTAACCGCATCACGCTATTAGGAATGCCGAACAGTATTCGCATCACGTAACAATCGACCCGTATGGGGCTCAGTCGTTACAAGTTCTGATTTATTCAACAAAGCCTACTGAGGAAGACGCAGCGGCGTCAATGGGTGTAGAACCAACGCCATGAACAAAAAATTTACTCCAACGCCGCATGATGCGGTATTCCGGCTGTTCCTTCACGACGGGGAGACTGCTCAGGATTTTTTCGATATCTGGCTACCGGATGACGTTAAGGCGATCTGTGATTTAAATACCCTTTCTCCCGAATCTGGTTCGTTCATCACACCGGACATGAAGCCTTACCAGAGCGATATTCTCTACTCTGTTGAGACGACGTGCGGAAGTGGCTATGTGTACTGCCTGATAGAGCACCAGTCATCTCCGGACAGGCTTATTGCGTGGCGTTTGATGCGTTACAGCATGGCGGCGATGCAGCGGCATCTTGAAGCGGGTCACGATTCCTTGCCACTGGTTTTCCCTGTGTTGTTTTACTGTGGTGAGCAAAGCCCACAGCCCTACAGCATGAACTGGCTGGATTGCTTTGAACGGCCCGATATCGCGGCGAAGATTTACAGTCAGCCGTTCCGTTTGGCGGATGTGACGGTGTTGGATGATGATGCCATTATGCAGCATCGGCGCATGGCGTTGCTTGAGCTTATCCAGAAGCATATTCGCCGCCGTGATATGTCGGAGTTGCTGGATAGCATTGTAACGCTGTTATCGTATGATTATTATACAGATACGCAGGTGGTAACGATGATGAATTATTTGATTCAGGAGGGGAACGCCGCTTCTCCGCAAACGTTCATCACTGAGATCGCCAGACGAACAGAGAAACATGAGGGTGCGCTAATGACTATTGCCGAAGCACTAAAACAGGAAGGTTATCAGATAGGTCGCCAAGAAGAGAAAAAAGAAGTTGCCAGACAACTTCTTACCAACGGAGTTGAACGCACCATCGTCAAAATATCGACGGGCCTTTCCGACGACGAGCTGGCGACCCTGTTCGACGACGGATGCTAATTCCTCGTTTTTTCACCTTCGGGCAATTCCGGCCACTCAATATCCGGCGCTTTGCTGATATCCACCCGGTTAAGCAGCACCCGGTATTTCTTCCACGCGACAAGCTGGGCCTTTTCTGCCTCGGTGGCAATCTACAGCATCCTGTAGCGGCTGGATACGCGCATTCGCAACTGCCAGCCGTGATGCCAGTTCCCGCTGTGCCGCCTGCTGCTCAGCCTGCGCTTCTGCTGGTGATGGGTAACAACGCCTGGACCATTCAGCCCTATTCCTGTTTTTACACTTGAGGATGCGCTCGACCTCATAGCCGAGCGGCGTGGGCTTTTCGTTTAGCTTGCTACGGTGTTGCAGTAAACATTACTGTGTATCATCTTCGGTTTAGCCTCCTCACGTTCTGGCATTTGCACGCGTACCGATATGAATGTGTCACTCGGTATGTCTATCGGGTCGCCATTCGCGTAGCCCTCGATCTCGTTACGCGCGAAAGCGGGCGCGTCAGGGTGTGGCCGGTGGTAGGTTCGAATGACGATCGAGCCATCCGGGTTTATCTGCGAACTACCCTCATCGCCGCCATAGTCCACCCACAGGCGGGGTAACTTGTTACGGCACATCGATACCGCCCGCATCACCGCTCCAGGCACGGTCTGCATTCAGGCCCAAACAACCGGAAATACGGTACACGCCTTCGCTCAGGCGTTCGGTGGTGATGCCCTCAGCTTCGCTGGTCAACTCGCTGGTTCCATCGGCAAACAGATGGATAACCGGGCTTGCTGTTTTCCAGAAGCCGTTGGCGTCCGATACAGCATTAACGTTAGACGCAAGGATTGTTCCGCCGCCTGATATTGGCATTTCCATGTTTAAATACTGCTGCCCAGCCCCTGAGTTAGGGGCTATGCGTCTGGAAAAAACAAATCTTGGGTTTGCACCATTTGTCACACTTATATCAAACGATCTGCCAATGGTTCCTGCGCTTACGGTCGGGGACACAATGCTAATAAGCTGACTTGAGTTTTCAAAAACAGGGGGAGCGGTGAATGTTTTGGCACCGGTTAACGTTTGCGGGGTACCTGCGTCTACAACCTCATAGGATGAACCAGAGCCAATCTGGAGTAGCGGCATTGAACTGCCGTGGATTGTTGTCGGTGCAGCACCGTCTCCAAGGTGAACAATGTTGGAAGCATTGATGTGTGCCAGGTTCCTGACAGTGCCGTCCGTATACGTCCCACGAAATGCGATGTTATTTGTTGTTACCACACCCACAGAGTGTGTTTTAACAGCCGTAACGGTTTGCACAGTATCAAGCGTTGCCGGGTTTACAAGATTTTCGCTTGTCCAACATTCAGTCCAGGTGGTCCATGCGTCGCTAGATGTTGGTTTGCTCCTGATGAAAACACGCCTTGTCACATGTGTAATATAAATTTGGCTTTGTTGAATAAATCAGAACTTGTAACGACTGAGCCCCATACGGGTCGATTGTTACGTGATGCGAATACTGTTCGGCATTCCTAATAGCGTGATGCGGTTAAGCGCTTTGACCATCGCCATGGCTTCACCCACCTGAGCATCGTAGTCTCGCAGACTTAGATGACCACCCAGAAGCCTTTTGAACCGGAACATGGCCGTTTCAGCCACTGAGCGCCGGTGATAGCCCACTTTCTTTTTCCAGGTATCGTTGCTGCCGCTCAGGCGCTGATTTGCAACAGCGTGGTTACGCTCGTGGTAGCGGTCTGGCCAATATTGCGCCCCCTTCGCGGCGGGATAAGCGGCCTTATTTTCTTCCTCAGCAGAGCATCATGGCAGTAAACTGTATCGTAAGCGCCGTCAGCCGATGCCTCTCTGATTTTCCGGTGGGTCTGGTTTATCAGGGCCGGTAGAGCCTGGGCATCAGTGGTACCACTGAGCGACAAATCCGCACAGATAATCTCATGCGTCGCACTGTCTACTGCCAGATGCAGCTTACGCCACACCCTGCGTCTGTCTGCACCATGCTGCCGGACTTTCCATTCGCCTTCGCCAAAGACCTTCAGGCCGGTTCCATCAATGACCAGATGTGAGATTTCACCACGGGTTGACGTTTTTATGCTGATGTTCACTGTCTTTGCTCGCTTGCTGAGCAGCGAATAGTCTGGACAATGCAGCGACAATTTAATCAGTTTAAAAATCGAGTCAACAAAGCCCTGTAAAGCCCTCAATGAAAGGCCAAACACCCGTTTCATCATCAGGACTGTGGTGATGGCCATATCTGAGTAGTGGAGCGGTCGTCCACGCCGTTGAATAGTCGTTTTTTCCGTCCATGCAGCAATGGCTGATTCATCTATCCATACGGTTAGAGAACCGCGCAGCTTGAGGGCCTTGTTATAGGAGGGCCAATTGGTGATTTTAAAATTTTGTTTTGCCATGGAGACCTGATTTTGAAACAACTGGGGTGATCTGAGCCGATGATTACCCAAACGTTCTATTTATTCAACAAAGCCGTAGCAGACTGGCGCACTACGACGGAGGAAGCCGGGTGACTCTGCGCTTTTTAGACCACAGGACGGGACAGTATGACCCCCTGGAATTGAGCCAGCGTGAGCTGATATTACGGCTGATAAAACACATTCCGGAAAAACATTTCCGCATGATCCGCTACTTCGGTTTTCTGGCTAACCGGGTCGTGGGTGAA
>JBBLXU010004163.1:0-11940 GCA_037893425.1 Campoplex nolae
GGCTGCAAATTTTTTCATGATAAAATTGGTATCCATTATTTTCGTGAATAATATCCATTGCATGGCCACTTTCAACTCGATTTTGGATGATGTTTTCTTAAGTGCGTAGAGTAATCCGTGAACTACAATAAAAAAACATTCAGGCCCTTGCAGCACTTGATCCATTGTTTTTTGCATTGGCGACAAATTTGGACTAGATAAATGAGCTACCGCAATTATGTATAAATTTTTTTCTTCTTTCAATATGGTCTAGGTGCCTGTAGAATGTCGTCCTAAGAAAAAGTGTGACAGAGTTCCATAGCGTAACAAAAAGCTGTAACCGCTTTGGCACTACTTTCTTTCGGATATTGGTAGTTTATTCCTGAGTAGGCTTTTTTCGAAATAAAAAAGAATTGATAATTTCATCTCACGCGTCGATAATGTTAATCGTTCATCCATAACCTCTTGTCGCCAGAATTCAACACTTTTTACTACATGTTTTTTTCGATGTACCTAAGAGGAATTATAACACTGCACGTAATAATAATATTAAATATTCAAAAAGAGTAAAAATAAGTCGTCGGAAAAAGTTCTTATTAAGGATCCTTTTTATGTAATTGCGTTTTTGAACTTTTTCAGAAAAACATTTCTCACTGTGTTCGTTCACGAAGTTATGTTGTCTGATGACTCGAATTTCATTGGTTGAAAATAAATTGAACAAGAAACATGGAAATCCACCAGAATAATCGGTGGCGGAACGCGAAATCAGGCAAAAATGTAAACAATAGGAGTCAGAATCATTCCGCGTTTTTGGCACCTTACAATGTATTGAATTTGCGACTGAGTGAAGACGTGAATAAGGTAAAGTAAAAACATATGAAATTACACAACAAACTTACCTCTTTAAGAATCATATTTTGGATTATAAAACTCAAGAATCGCTATATTTGTATTTTAACAAAGCGAAAATTGGTTCCCTTTTTTCGGAATGCTTAAGAGGAAACTTGGTAACCTCGAACGACCATGCTCTCCAGCATCGTTTTTTTTTTGCAATTTTTTTTTAGTGCGTTTCAACAACGAATTTAATTTTGCTGTAATAAGATTGCACGTAACTGAAAAATATAATTTCAATGTTGTTTCGTTTACAGTATTGAAAATTGAGCTGGGATATCATGAAATATTTAGTACTTTAATATGAATCGATAAATTACGGAAAAGGCGAAAAATAAATCTTCAATCGAATCAATAGGATACATTTATTGTCAACAGATATCCACAAAGTTAACTGCTGAAAGAAGTTATCTTTGCTTACAATTGATACTCTTTTTCAGGGTACGTATTTCCTGTGGACATCAAAAAAAAATTTTCTCGTTTTCTCAAACTGCGGTTCACCAACATCGAAATTGTAGTAACGATTCCAAAGTGTCGCCAAGGTGCTTCGACATCAGGCATCACTGGTTTCAGGTATATTGAATTTGAATTAAAAATATTAATAAATAGTTATATCAGAAAAAAATTTTCTCTCAAAACCGAAACTTGATTAACATTGTTCTATGCAACATATTATTGGCCTGCATCCTTTAACTAGTTTATTGTAAATAATTTTTACATTCTAAGATTGTCAGTGTGAAAAATCTTCTGGGGACCAAAAAATTTATAAATAAAAAATAGGTGACATCGTCAAAACAGGGTGCATTGCGCATTATATTAAACAAATGTCGAGTTTTGTTCTTAACCTTAATTACCCAGTGAATATCAAAACCAAACTGTGTTCTCACAAAAAGTTCAGAAACCTGTTTTTGTTTTCTCGTTTTCAAAATATTTACGATTCATAAATCATAATAGTTTTTATTCTAAGTGCTAGGATAAAGTCTATCTATCTTAGTGAATTAGTTCAGATCTTCAGATCAGTTAATTACAAAGGTGGAAATGAAGCGAGTGAAATCCTCTGCTTCTACGCCGAAAGTCTTCCCAAAACATTGTTTAGACACTTTGAACGTGAAAATAGAAATGTCATTGGAATATAAACTTCAATAAAAATTTTCAAAACTACAGGATCACAATTAAGATATGAAATTTGCTCAGTATTTTCATTACTTATTTAATAGACTGTTTTCAATGCAACATACATAAAAAAAAATAAAAAAAATTGCATTCGCACGTCGTAAACTTCAACATCACGCAATTCTTACCTATTCTGTTGAAATAATAGCGTCGTGCGGAATAATTTATTCTCATTCTTTGGATGAAAGCTACGTTTGACGGCTTACACAATAAATAGTGATTACTTTTTTATTCTATATTTATTATGTTATTATTTATTTATTGAAAAAGCTACGATTCGTCGATCTATGGAGAATCTAGTCTTCAGCACACTATCGGATTGTTAAGACATAATTTCAGGTCATGGAAATAGAAGTCATATTGATTTCAGATTACAACTCTAAACACGTAAACTTTTTTTTTTATAGGAATATACAAACTTGAAAAGTGAAAAAAGGTGTAAAATAAAATGAAATGTTTCAGTCATATAACAAAGTCAGAAATAACGGGCAATAACAGGGGTCCCCTTGTTTTTTTTAAATTTCAAACTTCGTCATATAATATCCTACATAACTGGAACTTTTTTGAAAATAATCTGCGGATTTCACTTTTATAAAAATCGTTTGTTGAATTAAGAGCTTGTTTAATTGATTAAGAAATGTTTCGAAAGTGGGTTGGGAAAACCTTTAGGAATTTAGCGAATAATGACTTAGTAGTGTCTTGAATTGAAAAAACACATGGCTAGAAATGCGCCACAAATTTCATGGAACATTCATTTTTTTCTTAACAGATGGGGCGACCATGCAGCGTTACGGACGACGAAATTATTCTGTTAATTCAGAAGTATATCGAGTATTTCAGAACCAACGATTTTCCAGTGAACTCTGCTCAAGTATGGGACGATATGAGCAAAGAACTCAAGGGAAAATGGAAACGACACACCGTGTATACACACGTGAGAGAAAATAAAAAAGATCATCTACAAAAAGCTCGCAAGAATTTGGGTATAGATATTCCATTCGAAAAGCCAATGGTCAATATCATCGATGATGACGACATGGAGGAATTATCAAACGCTTCCGAATCAGACGAATTTGACTGCGAGGATTACGTGAACGACGACACTGAAGAGAAAGGCGAGCTATTTGGTTTAGTTCTGTCTGCGTCAGAATGGGAAGCAATAAAACCCGATCCCGATTCCAAATTTCCAAAACGATTAAAACGACGAGTTTGGGCCAATGTAATTTCGAAAGCATTCTGGAATATGTATAAATTCCCATGCGCGTTTCTCGGTAAATGGACATACCTAAGATCGGGGTGTAACGCCAAAAATGACGATGAAAATGATGAATCTTCCTCCAGATATTATTTGAAATTCAAATGCTACTGTAAATGTGGCAATGAAATGATTGGAATCGCCGATGGAAAACCAATAGACGGTAAACTGAAATTGACCATCAAGGTGAATCGAGATACTCGGGACAGCTATCATGAAGAGTATAAGCGACCATTAAACGGTCCGGAAAGAGAGATAGTCGGACGAGAATTGGAAAGAAGAATACCCATTAGGTTCCGACAAGAATTGCTGGCAGAGAACGTGGGATTCGGTGAAAATGAACCTGCTTGGATTCAGAAACCTCACATTTATCGACAAGCGAAGACGGAAGCTACCAATAAAAAGCTTGGAATTGAACCCGGGAAGAATACCGACATGATCGACACAATTCGTCACATGTTATCAAACCCTCGATATGGAAATGTTATTCACGAGATTGGGGCCAAACGATTTTACGTGTTTTATTGTACCCAAGAACAAATTTTTGTTCAAAAAGAATACTGTCGAGTGAAAAAGGGATCTTCTCGAATCTGTTTAGATGCAACCGGTGGTATTGTCAAAAAATTCGAAATTTACCCCGGACACAAAACTGGTCATATTTTTCTGTACACCGTCACAATAAATTTCGAAGGAAAAACTTTGCCCGTGTATCAAATGTTATCCGAAAAGCACAGCGCAGCCTTTATCACATATTGGCTCAGAGAATGGATTCAAAGTTGTTTGGCGACAATACCAAATGAAGCTGTTGCTGATTTAGGACGAGCTCTGTTAATAGCGATGTGTGATACCTTCAACCGGATGACGCTCAAAGAGTACGTCGACGTTTTGTTCATATGGGCCACAAGAGACGGTCACAAAATGCCTCGCCCCTTCAATACCCTGATTAGAGCGGATGTAGCTCACCAAATGGCCGCCGCGTCCAAGTGGACGTGTATAATAACTATACGGCACTCCGCCATCAAAGGATTTTACCTTCAAGCGATCGCACTATTGATTGATGCACAGACAGTGCAAGAGTTTGAACGTGTGTTTCGACTTACATGCATCGTTGCGCTCCATGAGGACGAAAGTAAAACCATCGAATTGTCAGGAAACGAAATTTCAATTCTCGAAGCTAGACAACTTCTGGAAAATGTCATGGCTGAGCGCAAAGGAATGATCGACAACCTGGAAGCATCGATAAGAAACGTCGAAATTGAAGAGGAGGTCGACAAAACGTTCAACGGTGGTGATGAGGAATGTGAACAAAATTTGACGGTCACGCATCGATGGATCAAAAGCTTAATTTCACAGTCTATAGTTGAAGATACGCAAGGGGCTTGTGCGGCTGTAAATGGGTTTTATCTTCCAGAGCTTGTCCCACAGCTCGAAAGAATCGGTAAAGAATTTCCGATATGGTCGGCAGCCTGTCTCCTTGAAAAACAAAGTCATGCATCAACAGCAGATCAGGAGAGATATTTTTCCGAATTGAAAAGAAAAACTTTTGAAGGAATTCCTCTGCCATGTGTTGCTCATCGGTTTTTAAAACATCACATCGATGATTTGCAGTGCGGTGCTAATGAGATCGGATCGAAATTAAAACACTACAATCACAAGCACGTAAAACCTGTTTCGTGTCCCAGCACGAGAGAAAAACAACCCGAACCAATTTCAAAATTATCTGCTCCGTCACAAACAGATAAAACATCAGTTTCTATTACTGCAAAAAGTGCTCTATCTTGTTCGAACGAAAAATGGGGACGCGTATTGCAAACACTTCCTTCAACACCGTGTTCGTTCGATGTGGGATTTGACAATTGTGAACAAAAATCGTCATCAACACTGCGTCGGCCTGATGCTGATATTCAAAATATTGTGCAAAGTTCGACTCCGATTGAAACAAACTCACGTTCAACGTCCGACGGATCAGGAAATATGGACTTCGGTTCGGTAAGTTTACTGTACAAAAAGGCCCGTATGGTAGATGACTCCGATTTAAAAAAAGATGAAACATGGATGGGTCTCTGCAATGAAAACACTGTCATGGATGTAGACGAACCAGATATTGATAATCAAGAGTATCGAACAAATTCCGTAGACGTATCGTATGAGGAACTCGATCTTAAAAGTGACAACTCCGTTAGCGATCTAAACAACAATACGCACCTTGAAGCATCATTACTCGATCATTCTTATTCGCTTTCAATGTCAACTGAAATCTCAACCAAATTACATCAGAATGGTGAAGAGCGTACTGGTTATCAGAAGAATAAGAAACAACCGTTCGAAAACGATGACAATGGAAATTCAAATTCAAACGAAACAGAAGAAAACAATGCTATCATCACAGAAAACAAAACGACAGTTTATGGAAATGACCAGCGAACTTCAGATTCAAAGTGTGACGAGAAAAAGCCGAAAAAAGTGGGTGTCTACTTCCAAGCCTGTCCACAAATTAAAGTTATCAACAACAGATTGCAAATACAAGGAAAAAAAGGTTTCTTGTTAAAGAATGGCTCCAAGTCGGGTGTTATGAAAATGGGTAAAATTGCAGTGGATCTCCAAGAAACATGCGGATTTGATGCAATTATGAATTTGTTACAATTTGGCGGTATTTGTGATGGTAATTATCATTCCTTCATCAAATCGTCGGGTAATAAGGCGTTGAAGTTCTTGTCGAAATTTATTGAAATCGGACCGAAAACCGCAATACTTCGGCAGCGAATCACCCTCCTAAGCGAGTTTTATCCAGTTCTAAAAAACCCTGAAGCTTCATCG
Source organism: Campoplex nolae (assembly GCA_037893425.1). Taxonomy (NCBI): domain Eukaryota; kingdom Metazoa; phylum Arthropoda; class Insecta; order Hymenoptera; family Ichneumonidae; genus Campoplex; species Campoplex nolae. The sequence continues at coordinate 6,116 of JBBLXU010004163.1, forward strand.
ATTGAAGTATATAGAATGAACGTCAACGACTCGATCACGACCATATGGAAACATCTTTTCTGTTCTGAACCGGCTGAGCCTAGTGCAACCAAATCACGCATATGCAGTAGCCCATCGTGCATACAAACTTTACCAGGGGATATTCCCTACTTCGAAGTAAACATCTGGAGAATCAACTCAAAAGGCATTGGAGCGCTACAAGAGGCGGTGATATTCCACGAACATTACTACAATGTTAAATGTCGACAAAAAGACTGCCAGGCAAGCGTTACAGAGACGATCCGCCCTAATTTTTAAATTTTCATCGATCTGGACACCAGAACGCACACCAATAAGCATAGGATGGTTCAATGTCGATTAATGGATATTCCAGTATCTCTTCGATTTGCTGAAAAATACCAGTACCAGTACGTATAAAAATATATAAAGATATTATTAGTCGTTTCGTTTGCAGATTTTAGTGATATAGAAAGTGATTTATTCTTTTCAGCTTGATCGGTGTTATCGAATATATCCCGCAACACTTCATCTCCTATGGTCGAAAATTGTCAGGACACTGGGTTACATTGGACGACATGGCAACGAAAATCTTCGGATGCCGCGCGACAAAAAGAATTACGCCAATTGGTGCTGTTTATGTTGCAACGTTCAAGCCACCATAGGGTTTTTTTTATATTGATACAATATTAGAGATGTACGATTATATTTTTATTTCTGTTCTAGCAAAATGGCCAAAAAAGTGCCAATCAAAAGTTTTTTTATGATAGTTTTCTATGAATATTTTGGGATCATTTTCCCGCAGAAAAATGTGTGATATTTATTCATATTTATTGCAGCGTTTTAATATGTCTGATCATAATACAATTTTTATTAATTGGTTCTTCGGCAAACGTTGTAATGATTTGAGCTTACTAACAATTTTATTGTTGAAATAGAGAGCTCCAAAGAAATCGTAACAGAAAATGAACGCTTATCGAAATCGTATCATTGAATTTTCTCACGCTACATGTTCACTGATCCAAAAAATCTGCAATACGATTGAAGAAAGAAAAAAAACAATGCAACGAATAGCACTTAAAATAGAAATACATCCGCGACGAAGCTATTGAAAAGAATGAAAAGAAAAAAAATGGTGTGTGTTACCAGTATTATTATAAGATTATTTTATTAGCTACGACTCTGTCAATTCCAGTTGACCTATTATCCGTTACGCACGTCGTTGCATACAGAGATAACAATAGGAAGCCACGAGTGCACTCGATGGACTATCGAGCGTCGTAACATTACAAAAGCTAACTTCTTTTTTTTCTCATTCACGCATCGCAAACTTGTATCATGCGTGTCAGGTTAGGTTGAAATAGAATCGCGAAATAGATCCGAAATCGGATAAAAAAGTAAATTACCGCGTCACCACTGTTTTTCTCGGCTAATTTCAACTGCATAAAACATCGATGTAATAAAGCCCAACATGTATTACAGTATTATAGCAAAAGGGAGAAAATGATAATTAGAAGCGTGAGTTTAGTTTCAATGGATTGACCTTTAATAAAGATTTGAATTTACACACTGAGTTTATTTGTATTCACAAATGTGCTGGATCCCAAAACTTTTCGATATCTCACCTCTTTATCGTAAATAAATATGACGATTGTAACGAATATGACAGAATCGTGAAGGCACAAAAGTAATTAAGCTCAATTAGATGCAATAAACTTATTATTTTTTTCGTGTATTTTAAATATACAAAATTAAATTTTGTCATGAATCGAAAAATGAAAACAAAGAAGAAAGATAATATTTTTGCGTCCGAAATCTGTTGTTAAAAATCTACTCTACTTGTATGGATTCGCTCAAATAACCTAACGCAACAATTTGATCGCTATAAATTTTTTTTTAGAATTAATTAATATAAAAATTAAAAAACAGTACAACTTCTATTTGATATTTATGGAAAGATTTTCACTGCAGTTGCTTTTATAAATAAAGTTATACTAGAATTCTTCTGTCGTTTTTTATGTTTCAGATTTCAAAAGTGACGTTCGAAACGTAAACAAACATCATCGTTGGTGAGGGATTAAGTCTACAATTTCTTTTTCAAAACTAACGCTGTAATATTGGATTAAGCAAGACTTTCGTTAAGTTTTCACAATTTATGTACATTATATAAACCGCCATTGAAATGTTGAAAGCCATAAACGTATCACAGACGATATGAGCAGTTAGATTCTTTAAGGGGAATGACAGCTAATCATATACAGTCGATGAGCTCCGATTAAATATTGTTGAGACTTATTATGCGTTCATAATGGCCTTCAAATTACTCTACAAACACTTGAAAATATTCTAAAAAATGTTAACAGCTGTATTGTACGCTGAACATTTATAGGAGGACTGATAAGCGCAACTCGAAAAATCTCACGGTAGCCATATTGAAAATACTAACGGCTTATCTAATAATCTAATAGCGTGTGTTGTCAGTTTCCTGCGAGCAGGCTGACGGCTGGCTGGCTTCCTGTCCTGCTGCTGCTCGGCTCTCTTGCTATCACCAGAATCGATTTTTTTTCTCATGCATAATCTTTTTTGCCGGTCGTTTAATTGCATTTCTTCGTGTACTTGATTGGTGGTGTGGGAAGGAGTTAGAACTTTCTGTTTCATATGTTTTTGAAAGGATTATCAACCAGTAACGTCGTCCAACAGATAATAAAATTTATACTCGTCGATTTTCACAAGGATTAACTTGCGTTTATTCATGAATATTTACACACATGTCCAATAAGTTTATTTATTAAGAATTATAAAGTCATTGGTGATATAACAAATGTTTACTTTTCAATCAGCTTGGCTAATTGAAAAGAATCGTTGCGTATCGTTCAATTTTGATGCTAGCACATTCCGCAGCTCTGACCGTAATCGCGAAAAACTGGTCTGTCGAACGAAAGATTTTCACAAGAACGCGGACACATTTGATAGAGGAGAAAGAGAGAGAAACGAACGAGAAGGTTTTTTATTATTCGTATACACTTCTTCGGTGTCGGTGTAAATTTTTTTTTACTGTTGATGGCATAACTTCGAGTTCGAATAACTGATACTTCTTCTTCTGTCAATTCGGTTAAACTCACGCCATTTCGTGAGTTTAGCCTGGCCACTGGAGTCCCTGCGTCGGCCAAGCGAATAATTGATAGGTTATGACCAGCACTCCTCCACGCGATCAGCGATATCCAATGAGAGTTGTTGTATACCTTAGCAAATCCCAAGGAAAATCTCTAGGCATGCGAAGCTCTTTGACCACAGTATGTTGTCAATCATTATGATAAAATAATCAATTCGAAAACTATTTCAACATTATTTATGTGTTTCCCAAATCATGTCTGGTTGTTTAAAAAAAAAACGATATTTGAAATTAAGTTCTGCCAACTATACTCCAATAAATTTTTATTAATTATTAATAAACTATTATTTCGAAAACTATGATAATAGTTTCGATAACTTGCGAAAACGATTTCCAAACCATAGCAACAATAAAAAAAGAGATTCATCAAATTCATCTGCCAAATATACAGAACTGCTGCGACCGACGGGAGCGATTACCGATTGCTGCCAAGATTCGAAAATACGGAATAAATCATTTTATCTTTTATTTATTATTTTTAATCGAAGCATTGTTCGGAAGCGTAATTAGACTTGAAAAATCGGAAAAAAATCGCGGAATCAGAATAAACAATTCGCAACATAAAATTTTGTTGAAAATTCAAATAAATTTAAATAAGTTTGAATGCGTGATGACGCGCATGCGCACCAAGCTAGCTTGAAGAGAAAGCCGAGCAATTAATGCTCATTGTTTTTAAAAATATTTCTTTGAATTTTAATATGAAAAATGACTCGATGAATCATCGAATAATAATAATTAATGAGTAAAAATGAGGAAATTATTATAAAAATGCTGAAAATCATAAGAAGCGGATTTCCGCGCAGCTAAGGGTACGAGAATAGGGATAGCGGTGAGCGAATGCGAATGCGTGAAAGTGGTGAGTGGGGAGCATTGAGCGAATAAGAGACAAGAACGAGTGTAAACATGCGCAGTAAAGGGTTCGAGGCGTAAATTAAGCGGCGCATTGAAAGCGAGGGAAAAGTGGGGTATAAAAGTCGGTGCGCGACCGCTACGGTCATCAGTTCCTCTGACTTCTCAGGCTTCTCAGACTGACTTCAACCTACTAAGAGCTCTAGACTCTCTCTCCCTGCTTCTGGCAATGGCAATACATAAAACCTTTCTTCCTACTTTCCTTGATGCCTGGAGTATCGGAGCGATCTGGCGATGCTTCAATCCCATAGCCAAGGGTCACACCTACTTTCCTCTTCCGAATTTTTGATGCACAGGGTATCGAAGCCATTCGGCAACACTTCAATCCCAGAGCCGGTGGTCATAAATTTACCTTACCTCGTAGATGCTCAGGGTATCGGAGCGATTCGGTGACGTCTGTATCCTTACCTGTGTGGCGGAAAAGTATCGGCGACATTCGGCGACGTTTAGAGCCCATAGCCTGACTCACGCTTTCCTTTTATTTATTTTTTACCTCTTTTTCTTATGGTTGCCAGAAACAGGGATGAATTGTATTATTGATTAATTGAATATTTTATTAGATTCACGCTTGATTTAAATTATCCGAGTTAGTCATCAGTCTTATTTATAATTGAAATTGTTAATCCAAGAGGCTGATGTAAGAATCAAGTTTATATCGAATCAATTATAAATTATTAATCATCAATTTTGTAAGAGAATTTCACTCAAGGATTAGCAATAAAAATTTGATTAAACAAAATCTAAGCGATGATAAAAGGCGAAATATTGTCTCAATAATCCGAAAGGCAGCGGTAAGAATTTTATTTATAAAAATTACAAAATAATCCGAATCAAGAGACTCGGTAGAGTCTCGAGACAAGTACATTGACAGCTCTGTTGTCTGCTGGCCCGAGGCTCGCCCAGACTATACTTTCTCTGAATAAAACGATTCGCAGGTGGGGGTAAATTTGGCATGTCATTTCGATTAATTACAAAGCTCAGGAGCCATTCGATGCTTTTAAAATTGAACTGGAGACTAATTGAGAAATTCTCTTCCGATTGAGCCTAAAATCAGCAGGATCGGTGACGTAATTGCTGAGAAAAACTTTGCATGGGCTCAAGATTATGCAGAAGTTACTAACACATTCAAGAATTGATGTGTCTGTAGACAATACCATAATAGGCCTCAACGCCCGCCTCAAGATTCATTTCTATCAAAGCAAGTCTCCAGTGACAGCCGCAGAGAGAACAACAACGTCTAAACAGTGAAAAGGTTAATGAACGGAGTTTCGACATAATCAAGTGCAGGACGTTCGAAAAATTTCGATAAGTTGATTTAATAAAAAAATTTGACGGAGATTTTGAGCGAAGTTCAGTATTGACGAAGAGCAAGATTAGCGAGGAACTTGGATAAATCGTAAAAAAAAATGATCCGAGAATAAATTTTTGAACAGACCGGTGAGAATTTTTTTTTTTTCGTGTAATTGTGTAAACTGGCACTACGCATGTTAATATTCTATCAAGTTTTGCTGTGATATGGTTGATAAATTCATAACAAAAAGTCTTTGGCTGCTTACTTTTCAATGCGCTCAAAATTTTGTCTGCAAATAGCCACGGAAACAATAGAAATTACTGAATTTCGGTGGATCCAATGTACACTATGGCCGCGGTCCGAATTGTGCGAATAGCGCTCAAACGAACCCGATATGTATATACTCGCCGGGTTACGCTATACGCTTTGTACGCTTTGAGCACAATTCGGACCGCG
>JBBLXU010004168.1:0-10777 GCA_037893425.1 Campoplex nolae
CGCGCACCTTTCCCGAAGGATGTGCCACCTGAGGTAAATTCCTCCCCTGTGAGCGGGCTTCACCGCCGCATCACAGCTTTCCCCAAGGGGAGTTCACACAACGGAGACACATAACTACTCGTTGAGGCGACCGAACCCTCACATGAGGAACCATGCGCGTCTCACACGAGCCTCCAATTCGGGAGCTTTCCTTATCTGTCACGTCATCGTCACTGTCTTTCATCAACTCAACATTCTCTGATCTCTCTTCACACCAGGAACACACGTTCGATCAAGAAATCGTCTAGAAGGAGTTCGGATTCTGCAGCGGGTAACGGATCATGCACGATCAGCACCCGATGATCAGTTTCCTCAGGATGTATAGTGGAATCTACAGGGTTTCTTGAGAGCGCGTCAGCGTTTGCATTCAAACGACCAGGCTTGTAATTAAACTCGTAATCGTATTCACTCAGCCATATTTTCCAACGAGCAAGTCTCGAAGCAGGATCCTTAAGATTATGAAGCCAGGTCAATGAACGATGATCAGTAATCAAAGTAAATTTACGACCAAAGACATAAGGGCGAAACCGCTTTACAGCGAACACTACAGCCAATAATTCCTTTTCAGTAGTGGAATAATTCATCTCTGCAGCATTTAAAGTACGGGATGCATATGCAATCGGAAGATCTTTACCTACAGGTCCTTGACTCAATATAGCACCTAAAGCATATCCGGATGCGTCTGTCGTGATTACGAATGGTTGCGTAAAGTCAGGGTACTGCAATAATGGTTGAGAGCATAGAATTTTCTTTATTTCATTGAATGAGTTTTCTTGTGCTTGATCCCAATGAAAATCACTTGTCTTCTTCAGTAAAATTGTTAAAGGTTTAGCAATAGAGGCAAAGTTTGGAATAAATCGTCTGTAATACCCGGCGAGTCTAAAAGTTGTTTAACATTTTTGCAATTTTTCGGACGTGGAAAATTCATTACTGCTTCTATCTTTTTCGGATCTGGTTTAACACCGTCTCTTGTAATAATATGTCCAAGATACAAAACTTCTTTGCATAAAAATTTGCATTTTCTGGTTGAAGAACGAGTCCGGCGTTTTTTAATCTTTCCAAAAGTTTTTTCAATTTAATCTCATGTTCTTTAAGAGAATTAGCATAAATTACAATGTCATCCATGTAAACAAATAACTCATTGCCTTGTAATCCTGACAAAACTTGATTCATTAATCTTTGAAATGTAGCAGGAGCATTCTTTAAGCCAAAGGGCATTCTATTAAAATGAAAATGACCGTATGGGGTGGAAAAAGCTGTTTTCGGTCGATCAGCTGGCTCTACTTCGATTTGGTGAAATCCAGAAGCAAGGTCTAATACAGAAAAATATTTTGCATTACCCAGTTGATCTAAAATCTCAGTTATATTCGGGAGAGGATATGCGTCTCCGACCGTTTTTTCATTTAATCCTCGATAGTCAATCACCATTCGCCATTTACGATTACCCTGAGAATCAGATTTTTTTGGAACCACCCATACCGGTGAATTGTATGGTGAATCGGATATTGAAATGGCTTTATCCTCGAGCAATTGTGTTGTCTGTTCGATAACAACGTCATTATGTTCAGGTGGATGTCTATACTGCTTTTTATTTACAGGCTTATCATCAGTGGTTGTTATCCTGTGCCTTAAAATCTTCGTGCATCCTAGCTTATCTCCAGGTAAGCGAAACTGATAGAGGTAATTAGAAATCGTACGTAAAATACTTTCCTTTTCTTCGACATTATGCTGACTGAGGTCGATTTTTTGCAATAATGCAGACAATCTCTTACCATTTACAGATCGTGCGTCTTTATCGGGTTCAGCTTGACGAGCTGTTCGTGGACCAGGTTTAATCACTTCGAATTCCTCTAATTCTAACGGAGGAACAGTCAACTCTACCCATCGAGTTCCTGTATTTGCACAATAAATTTTTGCACAACCGTCTACCTGTTTGACTAAGGCTTCACCAAGGAAAACTCCTCCACCAATATGTATATACGGCAGATATCCTATTTCCAAATCCCTGTTCTCAATAGGCACGGAAATAACTTGACACGATCGAGCTTCTATGCGAAAAACTTTACACGTGCGAAATGGGAATGTTCCCAATTTAGTCGTTATGAATTCCTCATTTATATGGATTACCGCATCCTGATCTTTTAAAAAGGTCATTCCTAGCAACCCGTCTTGTCTGATACCAAAATCATCTGGAACTACATGAAATTCAACAATTGCGTCTTCGATTTTTACTTGTATAGACCCCAGTGTTTCGACCATTCCAGGACCAATTCCACACAAATCAATTATTTCCTCGTCATTTATTTTTACGTTTGAATTCACATTTTTTCTTTTGATCAAATTTACTTGGGCACCTGTATCGATCACGAATTTAGATTGGCCGTCTGTGAAATCTTCGCTTTTCAAGGTTACTATAGGCGTTGAGGTCTTTCGCGTATTGACTGTTAATATAATCATTTTGACAAGCGCTTCCGGCTTTATATTCTCGAAGTCGCGCCGATCCTTCGAGTTTTCTTCTAGTTTAAAGACTCCTTTCGATTTTTAGAGGATTTTCCAAATTTCATAGTTTCTTTTACTTCGGTTCGTTTAGGCAACTGTTCTGCAATATCTTCTTCTGTTTCGAGTTTTTGAGAGTTATTTTGCGTTCTCTTGCTATAGCAATCGCGAGCAATATGACCCAATTTTCCACAAGCAAAACATTGAATCCGGTTATTTGAATTTTCTTTAAACATCCACGAGCAAGATGATTAGTCTGACCGCAAATGTAACAACTTGGAACGTTTTGTTGGTTATTGCCATGTTTTGAAAATTGACTTGTTTGTTTCGAATCGTTACTGCGTCCCTTATTACGATTTGACCCACGAGATGATTCACCAGCGTATGCTGTTTCACAAGAAAACACGCGCGAATTTCGTTTTGAACGGTAAGGATTAAATCGCTCTTGAACGTGAGATTTATTATTTTTCCTCGTATTAACATCTTCGTCATCTGTCGAAATATTTTCGCGACGAAGCCCCTCTTGATAATTAACTTCCCATTCAGCTCCTTTTGCAAAATTTGTGGCTTCCTGAAGGGTTTTTGGATTTTTAATTCGAACTCTTAATTCAAGATCCTTTTTTAAACCACGCATGAAATGGATAATAGCTGACGCTCGAGCCGCGTGAATCATTCCAAACGAAATTTCCGGAGCGTTCTCGTGCTCAATCGCAGTGATTAACCGATTCAAGATTTTTCGTACACGAATACCATACATTTCGGCTGTCTCGTCTGTCTTCTGTACTACGGTAGAAAGCATTGCTGTGAGATCTTGTACATTTTCATGAGGTGAAAATGCAGCTTTCAAATCATTCAACAAATCATCTAATGAATTTACTTCTTGATCTTGCAAATAAAGGTCTGCATCACCTCGCAATCGAGATCTGACCATGCGGAGCAATAAGGGCCTTTCCTTTGCTACAATCGACTCTTGCGCGAATAAACAATCACGAGCGAATTTCGAAATCGGGATATTCTGACCATCATAAAATTGCGGCAAAAAGTCTAAAGCGGACTTGAAGCTCATATAACCTCCGGTTGACTCAACTCCGGGGACAGAGTGAGTTGATGACGAACTCATTAAGGGTTGAGAATTTTGATGAAGGAATTGGGCGTTCCGGTCATCTCTTGAAGTCATTGGTAATATAGCATTGTTATTGGACATTACGATATTTTGCGAATTAGACATCGTGCTCGATCCGTCCTGTCTATTAACTGTTGGTACCAAAGCTGATGTTAAATCTAGCGGAGTATTTTCGGGTCGATTTGTGCTACCATTATCATTTTCGAAAGTATTATTACTGGCTACACTTTGCGAATTATCTAATGAATTACTATTATTTCTTTCAGGATTACTTAACGATTCTTCATTAATAGTACTTCCATCAATATTATCTGTCATTTTGATAACTCCGTTTCATTCAGTTTACCACAAGTTGAATGCAAAAGGAAAATTTACGCTACTGCACTATATTTATAATTTTGACTTGTAAAATTCCAACAATTTGAGAGTTCGAGAGGAACGCGTTACAATAACACTTGACTGTGGTGACTTACTACTTCAGAAGATCTCGTCGATATTATTGTTTGAAGCTTCTTTCAAATTTTCTGCTCTTCCTCTCTTGGTCGCTCTTCTCTCTCTCGCGTCCACGGTTTAGGCCTCTGTCTCGCTTCGATGCGTTATCGGTCCAGCTACTTGTCTTCCTTCCTCTCGTACTGATACTTCAGGTCTCTGTCTCGCTTCTATGCGTTGTCGGTTCAGCTACTTGTCTTCCTTCCTCTCGTGCTGATACTTCAGGTCTCTGTCTCGCTTCTATGCGTTGTCGGTCTAGCCGTTTGTCCTCCTTCCTCTCGTACTGATGGTTGTATTCTCGTTTTCGTTCCAGTATGTTGTCGGCCCAAATATATATATATCTCTCTCTCTCTTCCTTGCGTTGTGCCTACGGTTGCGTAAGGGTACTCTTGCGTGGTCCTTAACTGCACCGTGAACAACCCCGGTATATATATATTGTCTATATACCCTTTGCCTCCGGGTGAAAAACCACGCCAAAACCCTGGAGGAGGGTTGCGGCAATTCGATCTCAACAAACCGCGTTAAAAGTTCATATTTCCGATTTCTTATCTCGCATTAATGTTCATTCAAATAACAACGGACTTAAAACGTCACAGTTCCCAAACAATTATCAAATCAGTCACAAGATTCACGTGTCCCTTTCACTTATCTTCACTTATTTAAACTTTAGTTCAGTTCGATAGTTACTTTCCGCGAGAAATTCGCAAGTTCAATTTCGTATCATCCCACCGCTGTCACCAATAAAATGTAACACTCCGAGCGGGAATTATGGGTAAATTCAAATTGTGTAGTTCGTGGATCCGATTGATAAGGAGCTGAAGCTCGCCTTGCGAACTTTCTCCCAAATAATTACACAAAAGGAATTGGACTTAGAAAATTATTACTTTTATTTTATAAGTGAGTGTTCTTTTCTCCACGGTTGACAATGTTCTTCTCTCTGATCTTTCTTTCTTCGCTCAACTCTCATTCTTCCATTCCTTGAGTCTCTGCGCAGACTCCACACGCTCCTTTCATACGTTAACCAATCACGACGGTCGTTATCCTCCCACTCATGACTTCCTTGGTCCCACGACCCACAATTCGCTTTCACACGCTCACAATGGTCTCGTTGTACGCTTGTCCACAAGTATCGATGATTGATATATCCTAAACTAATGTTTATAAAATCACAACGGGCATAGAGTTTCTTAGTTTGAAGTTGTTTATATAAAGTACCAAAAGCAAGCCTTATTATATTTCATATGGCGTAAAAGAATATCAAACTTATACTGAGAATTTAACTATTTATTTATAACATGCGTAGTCCGACGTATTTCTTATCGATCATTATTTATTGCTTAGTATATAATTTATTCTATAGTCACCAAGTCAACCACGTCACTCACGTTCCTCTCATTTCCCTAATAAAAAATCAACTTATTTGCATAATAATTAACTATGGGCAAATGAATGTACAAGTAGTAAATTTGCGCTTTCGCGGTTTTTGCACGGAAATTAGCGCACTCTAGCGACGAATTCTGCATTCGTCACAATGGGTTATAGCTGGCGACAAGAGGCCTTTGATGGTGTTGTATACAAACACGTGAAATCTTTTATGTGTTGGTAACTTTTGCATAATCTTGAGCCCATGCAAAGTTTTTTCTCAGCAATTACGCGACCGATCATGCTGATTTTGGGCGCAATCGAATGAGAATTTCTTAATTAGCTAAAAGTTCAATTTTTAAGTTCCTCAATTGCTTCTGAGCTTCGTAATTCAATAAAATGACATGCCAATTTCACCCCCACCACCGCGAAAAGTTTTGTTTCGAGAAAGTATAGTCACGGCGAGCCTCGGGCCAGCAGACGACAGGCTGTCAATGTACTTGTCCCGAAACTCTACCGAGTCTCTTGATACTTGTAAATCTCTACCAAATATTGTAATGAACAGTTTTTAGTTCCGCTTCAGCCATATTTTTTCCATATTTTTTCCGGCTCCTGTATATGTCTTTTTTCCTATATCGTTTTGCTGTTTTTTGTTTCAATTATTGGGATATAGACAATAATGGGATTGATAGGTCCTTGAATACTCAAATAAATTGGCAGTTACCTGGGCTTGATTGAATGTCAGCACCAGCGTATTATTTTTTGTATGTCTGGTCCTGGAACATTGCCTGTCCCACGACATTCAATAATTTTTTTTTCCAGCCTACTAATCCGTCTATCAACAATGGAAACCATCAACGGTTTATTTACGAGTGACCCTTCTTTTGATGTTATATTGAGAGAATATTAACATTGCATCTTTTGTGAGAAATGCTTTTCAATTTTGAAATAGTCACGAATAGATTTTTTCCATAGATAATTAGTCTCCAGACACCTTAAGGATTACGCTTAATTGCGAGAATCTTTTCGATTTTTGAGACTAAGTAATTTCATGAACATGACCGTACTGCTCCTAAAACTATTTTTTTCTCCCGATAATAAGAACTATTTCAATAAATTTTCAAATACGGTTTGATGTTGATAGAAAAAATAATAAAGTTCGGAAATTCAACTATGTCACCAACCAAATTGCAAACGTAAAAAAATTAGATTGTAAAAAAATTCTGAACGAAGTACTTGGCGAGTTCGTGATCATGATCTATACACTACGCTAATTTCATGGAAAAATCCTCGCCAAGTACTTCGTTCAGAATTTTTTTACAATCTAATTTTTTTACGTTTGCAATTTGGTTGGTGACATAGTTGAATTTCCGAACTTTATTATTTTTTCTATCAACATCAAACCGTATTTGAAAATTTATTGAAACGCAGTAAAGCTTCCCGTATTTGGCCACGTATATTTCAACAGATCTTAACTTATTTTGTAACTTTTTTTGTATTCTTCTAAGCGGCGTTTTGGATTTTTTTTTAATATCATAGGGAAACAAGGGACCACCAATGTACTTGTCCACGTTTTTTTCCCCGTGAGGGGATTTTTGCGATTATATCACTTCTTTTTTCTAAAATTTTTACATATTTTGGTTCATATAAACTCCTATGGAGACTGTATATAATTACAATCCGCACTTTCAGCTTGTGAATATAACCCACAACTGTTGATTTTATTTTGCATTTTTACATTTTGTAGATGAATATGTTCACTGCGAGATTTGAATACACAGGATCACGAAAAAAAATGCTTACCAGTCTGTTCAAAAGTTTATTCTGAGATCATTTTTTTTTACAATTTATCCAATTTACTCGCTAATCTCGCACTTTATCATTACAGAACTTCACTCAGAATCTCCGTTGAATATGTTAATTAAATCCATTAATCGAAATTTTTCGGACGTCCTGCACTTGATTATGTCAAAACTCCGTTAATAACCGTTTCACTGTGTAGACGTCATACACTACGCTTACACGGCACTCTTATTCCGATTTGGTTATAATGGGGTGTATATACATATATATCGGGCATAATAAACCCGATTAATTAATCCGGAATAAGAGTTCCGTGTAAACGTAGTAGTCATTGCTCTCTCTCTGCAGCTGTCACTGGAGATTGGCTTTCATGAAAATGGGTTATAGCTGGCGACAAGAGGCTTTTGATGGTGTTGTATACAGACACGTGAAATCTTTTATGTGTTGGTAACTTTTGCATAATCTTGAGCCCGTGCAAAGTTTTTTCTCAGCAATTACGCGACCGATCATGCTGATTTTGGGCGCAATCGAAAGAGAATTTCTTAATTAGCTAAAAGTTCAATTTTTAAGTTCCTCAATTGCTTCTGAGCTTCGTAATTCAATAAAATGACATGCCAATTTTACCCCCACCACCGCGAAAAGTTTTGTTTCGAGAAAGTATAGTCTCGGCGAGCCTCGGGCCAGCAGACGACAGGCTGTCAATGTACTTGTCCCGAGACTCTACCGAGTCTCTTGATCATCATTGAGTAATGAATAAAGAAATTGATACACCGTTAAGGATTGATAAAGAATAGATTGAGGATAAAAGAATGTCAGCGAAACTAAAGAATCATCAGATATAGTCACGCAAAAGTGTTTATTGAGGAATACATGAAAAACATTTAAGCAACAAAAATGTCTTATAACAAACATTGAAGGCTCTGACAAAAATATTAAAAACAACTTAATGAACTTTCTTCCAGCAATACAATTGTTTGGGTGACCGAAGATATGGTATTTAGAGGCATTAATTATGGCTTAATAATCGTTTCGAGATCATCGGATGCTGAAGGATTGTTGAAAAGTTCAATTAAATAAAATGATTATAAAATACTAAATGAAAAAAATAATTCACAATGTTTGATGTTTAATATGTACGTGTATGTAATGTACTTGGAATATTTATGTAATCCGAACGAATGTTTTTACTTCGTTTTACCAAAAACAGCCTTTTTTTATTTGAGTGTGGATCCAGGTCTTAATAGCTGCAGGACTACGCTTACGAAGATGATGGCTGTTTTCTTGTTTTATGATGATTTCTATTAATGACGGCAATTCCTTTTTTTAATATAGGAACCGAAACAACGACTTGCTTCGTTTTTTTCTCTGGCGGTCCAGCGACGTCGTGATATAGATGTCGGTTTTATTGAAACTCTGGCTGACCACCCCTCCTTTGTAACTGAGGTTTCATACGTACAGTTTCGGGTGATTCGTGAATTTACTTCAAGAACGATATTGTTACTGTCCGAATCTGGACCTGAAAAGAGTTGTTCACAGAAAACTTATATTGTGCCAGTGATTTATAAAAAATCGATAAATAAGTAGAACAAAAACAAATAGTAGCATCACAGTTGGGACATAAGTTATCGTGTCGAAACTTAATTTTTTCTGTTTACTCTAATGAAATCGGATAACCTACTTTTAAACGGAACTATTTGAGCTGCTGATATCTCCTGGGTGGAAATTGTTGGCTCCTGAGTATCATCGACTGGGTTATTAACATTCGAACTTCGTTGTAAGTCCAGAATTTTCCCAGATTTTTGAGAACCATCCACCGACTCATGTACAATGCTCTCAGAATTGGCAGGAACGAATGCCTCAACGATTGGTTCTTCAGCTTCATTTTGTGCAATACCCGGTTCTGCGTACCCGAATCATATTGAGTTGGAAAGAAATAAAATGCCTTGATATATCAAACTGAACGCGAATATTCAATATGAGACTGGAACATTGAAAAATATCATCCGTAGTGGAAGTATGATTTATTCTGTTTTACGATTTTCCTGGAAGTTTTTAAACAACTGCCTGAATTAGCGAGCTTCGAGTTTTCCGGAATTTTTGGAACGTTAATAGCTCGCGAAACACGAAAAAATCATATTTCCACTGCGAATGATGGCTAAAAATATTCTACACTGAATGTTGGATTTTTGGAAATTTTTTAAAATTTTCGAAATAGGGCGTTTCTTTTTGGAAATACTTTTTTTCTCCGAAGAGGGTTGTTCATAGAAATGAAAGTAATAAATTTGGATGTTTTTGAAACTCGATGAAATCATGTTTAAAAAACTGAATCCAATTGGCAGGGGTAAAAAAAAAGTACGGTGGTTTGGTGTAAAATGGCTCATACGTAAAAAAAAGTACTCACCATCGATAGCATTATCGTGAAAAACTTCCTCCGGTAACTCCTTGCCGGCGACAATTGATACATAATGTACATCCATTTCAGTCCTATGAAAAACCAAATGAAAACATCTAAGAAATTTCATTTTACCGAATTCGTCATGCAATTCTTATTAAGAAGGTTCATCTGGTAAGGGAATTGACAAATAGATAGTGATTTAAAAAAAATCGATACATCTATCAATATCAACAAAATCACCCTCAAGCCCTCAAAATACATTAGTCGAGAGAAATAAATAAAAACAGATTCCTAATTCAACATGGTCCCTTATGCGTTTCTATAGTTTTCCCGCCTGTCAACATGAGATTTGCGAGCATTTTGACAAGCAGTTTCAAACGAAACTTCTATAAATGCAAAAAAAAAATCGAAATACTTTTTAACGATGTTGTGAAATGATGAACTTCCTTGAAGGGTTGTTGAAAAATTAATTGAGTAACAGATTTTACTTACGTATGTCGAGAGCAAGTCCCAGGACGTGCAATGATTAAGCTTCTTCTCTTCTAACAGTCTCTTCCG
The DNA here is from genome assembly GCA_037893425.1 of Campoplex nolae. NCBI lineage: Eukaryota > Metazoa > Arthropoda > Insecta > Hymenoptera > Ichneumonidae > Campoplex > Campoplex nolae. The sequence continues at coordinate 10,266 of JBBLXU010004168.1, forward strand.
GAGTGACACAATGCTTTGTGCGGATGCTCGAGATCGTCCTAGGAGGCGTTCGACTTGAGTAAACGTTGCCGTAAACGTACCCATCTCACCACCGGTGAACGTTTACGGCCACGTTTACCCAAGTCGAACTCTTGTGTACTGGAACAAGAAAAGTTCCAGGACTCGATATACAAAAAAAACGTCATGTTGGTGTGAACATTCATCATTGAATGTCCAGACCAACATAACGCTCTTTTCTCCTTCAATCAGACCAGAAAGTAATGTGATGTAGGGAAAAATATTGCAAAAACAACGGTTCTTTGTGCAGATGCGAAAGTACGGATTCTCGGAATCGACGCTACATTTCCTCGGCAATAGTGACAATTTTACTCAGCAAATTGAAAATGCCTATCTTGTAAACTTTCAACAAAATATCGTGTTTAATTGAATGTTCGGTACAGAGCGATTTGTCTGAAATCTTAAAAAGAATTGACATTGTTTTTGTGAAACGAAATCATTGCTCTCGGTTATTA